>JAVJIF010014136.1:0-101561 GCA_038442645.1 Agave tequilana | reverse complement strand
CTAGAATCATTGTAAGAAATAGAATGTTAAAGTTTGAGTATATGAAATTTGGCTCTAGGATTTGCACACACACTTGTTTTCATATATTCCTATGTTTTGAAAATGGTTATTTCTAAGTTTTATGCCTTAGTTTATATATACAAGTACCAAAAGCTTTATATCTTGAAAATCTTGTTTAAAACATGTGTATAAACTATTTTCTGCATAATACTTAGCTATATGTATTTTAAAATATTCTCAAAATTTTTCTAACTCAAAACCAGCCCAGTTTTCTGTTTCAAGCAAACTCCGGCGACCGGCCCGGTCGACGGCGATGTGTTCTGGACATGCACTGTTTGTGCATGTCTGTCGGTCGACCGGAGACCGGTCGACCGACGGAGAGCAAATTGCTCACAGTTTCTTTCGGTCGACCGGACCGGTCGACCGGAAGAAGAAACTGTGTTTCCTCTTTTGGGACGGTCGACCGGCCGGTCGACCGAGCGCCAACGGCTCTTTGCAGCTGTGCTGGCGGTCGACCGGACCGGTCGACCGCCAGGCTTGCAACAAGCTAACGGCTCTTTCCTCTTTGGGCTATTCTGAAAATCTGTTTCTTTTTTTACTTTAACAGATTTTGGAGAGTTGTTGGGGAGCTTTTGCAGGTCAAATTAGGTGTAAAGAAATTGTTTTTAACTATTTTCTAACCCTATAAATAGAGAAGAAGTCTCTCTTGCATATCACCAAGAAAAATCCTCAAGTTTGTGTTGTTTTCAAAGAGAAAAGAAAAGAGTTTAAAGCTTTCATTCCAATCTTTTTGAGCTTGTTTTTCAGTTGTGTTTGATTACTAATACACTCTACAACTGAAGTTTTTCTCACCACACTTCATAGAGCCAAAAATCTAATACTCATTCTATAGTGAAGTTGTAATTGAAGTGAGAGTGTTTGTAAAAGAGATTGAGAAAAAGTGTTTAGTGATCTTGTTGTGATCACTTTGTTCTTGTAATCCTTCCTTGTGGAGCAAACTCTTCGGTAGAGGTCCTTTGTACTCGGTGGAGCTCGGTGCTCGGTCTTCGGTAGACCAAATTGTAAAGGCGTCCTCGGTGGATAGTGGAAACCCTCACGGAGGTGAAGGCGGGGAGTAGAGCGGTGGCTCGAACCTCGAAACAAATATTTGTGTTTGTGATTGCCTTTGCGTCCAATCTTACTTAAATTCCTCTAACACTTTATTGCTCCTTATACTTGCTTGTGATCTTGTATCTCCCTTGTGCTTTAATTCAAGCTTGTAATTATTGTGATATATTGTGTGCATCTCATTTCTCATCATCAACTTTGCCTTGATCGATCATATCTCAATACAACAAGGTTGCATTGCGCACCTCTAAACCATATCTAGGGGAATTGGGAGGAAGGAGTTCAGAACCTCGCAAGGGGTATTCGGCTCTTAGTCTTGTTTTTGAGAGATCGTTGCATCATTCATATACTTAGTTTAAAAAGATCATTAGATTAGCAATTACACCTATTCACCCCCCTCTAAGTGTTTTTCAATTGGTATCAGAGCTTGGACTCTAGGATTGGTTTAACAAACCTTAGAGAAGATCCTAATTTGCTAATCATTTCATTCATATTCATATAGTAAAATGGCCGATGGAATTAAGAACCCTCCTAAGTTTGATGGACTTAACTTTCCCATATGGAAAGTTAAGATGACCGTGTTTTTGCAATCTCTAGGTAGCCGAGTTGCAAAAGCCGTGACTAAGTCCTTTAGTGTACCCCCCGGTGACGAATCCACTTGGTCCGAAATAGAGACTAAGGAATTCGATGCCAATGCCAAAGCTCACTATGCACTTCTTCAAGCCCTTAATGATGATGACATTTCTAGGGTTATCCATTGCAAATCCGCATATGAGATTGGTCACACTTGATAGTCACTCATGAGGGGACCTCACAAGGGAAAGAAGGCTAAGATTGACCTTCTTCGGTCCCAATATGAAACATTTAGCATGCAAGATAATGAAACCATAGATGATATGGTTACAAGATTTACCAAGATTACTAATGGACTCTCTTCTTTAGGTGAAGATATCAACAATGATCAAAGAGTAAGGAAGATCATCCGAGCCCTTCCTCCTTCATGGGAAGTTAAAGCTACAACCTTGAAGGAACTCAACGACAATGAAGAGATGGAGCTTATAGGTCTCATTGGGAACCTCAAAACCCATGAGATGGAAAGGAAAGCAAGGGAGGATATGGCTCCCTCCAAGAAGAAGACGATCGCCTTCAAGAGTCATGCTATACACTCCGATGAAGACGATGAGGAAGAAGATGATGAAGAGCTCTCACTCCTTGTAAAGAACGTCCGGAGGATGTACAACAAGGCGAAGTACCAAGGAAGAAGAAGATGGAAAGGAGGCAAAGAAGAAAGGAAGATTGTGTGCTTCAATTGCCAAAGACCGGGACACATTGTTGCGGAGTGTCCGGACAAAGCTAAGCCCTCCACTTCAAGAAGCCTTACAAGAAGAAGGCTATGAAGGCAACTTGGGATTCGGAGACCGAATCCGAAGAAGAGATCGACACCGCCAACATGTGCTTCATGGCCAATGAAAGCACAAGCAAGGTAACCCCTTCCACCCCTTTGATGATGAACTCTCCATGGATGAACTAGGAGAAGCTTTTGTTGAGTTGTCACAAAATTATGATTTCTTAAAGAAAAAGTATTTAAAAATGAAAAAGGAAAATGAATCTTTGAGTCATCAAGTTTTTACTCTTACAAAAGAAAAGGATGATTTGGTTTCCACCTTGGCCACTACTAAAAATGATTTTGAAAAATATAAGATTTCTTGCAAAGGTAAGGCCCCACTAATTGATTCTAATGAAGTTTCTATGCTTAAGGAAAGATTAGACTCATTAAGTGTTGTTTTGAAAAATTGTGAATTTAACAAGAAGAAAATTGAGGCTATGTTTCCTAAGAAACAAGCCCCAAAGAAAAATGCTCATGCTCATGTTCATGCTACACAACCTAAACAAACATGGCAAAACCCCAAAACATGCTCACACTACACATACACATCATGCATTCATGTATGGTAGAGTGTTCTCATGTTCACATTGTGGACGAAAAGGGCACTTAGCCAATTTTTGCTATGATAGATTTAAACGTATCACGTCATAATGTTTGGGTTCGAGGCACTAACTTTCAAGGACCCAAGAAAGTTTGGGTACCAAAATCAACAATTATGTTAAATGATGTAGGTACTTTCCAAAGCCCAATGACGTAGAGGATTATGGTATCTTGATAGCGGTTGCTCAAGGCACATGACTTGGGACATCAACAACTTTGCAACCCTATCAAGATATCATGAAGGTGGCACTGTCACCTTCGGAGATGACGCCAAGGGTAAAAATCATCGGTATTGGTAATGTAAAACTTGGCACCTCTCCTTTAATTGAAAATGTAGTTTTAGTTGATGGCCTCAAGCATAATCTCTTGAGTGTTAGTCAACTTTGTGATAAAGGCTTTGATGTTGTTTTTGATAATGTTGCTTGTAAAGTAATTGATAGAACTTCTAATGTTTGTGTATTTCCGGGTTTTGTGAAAGTAATGTTTATATGATTGATATGTTAAATATGTCTTGTAATATTACTTGTTTGAAAGCCGTCGATGAGACTCTTGGTTGTGGCATAGGAGATTAGGCCATATTTCTTTTGATCATATTTTAGATTAAATTCAAAGGAAATGGTGAAAGGTATTCGTTGCTTGAATTTTGAAAAGGACCGAGTTTGTGACGCATGTCAATTTGGGAAACAAACTAAGTCTTCTTTCAAGTCAATTAAGGATATCATGACATCACGTCCTTTGGAATAATCCATATGGATCTTTTTGGCCCTACACAAACCAAAAGTCTAAGTGGGAATAGATTTGCTTATATTTTGGTTGATGACTTTTCAAGGTTTACTTGGGTTTTCTTTCTTGAACACAAAAACAAGCATTTTCGTATTTCCAAACCTTTAAGAAAAGAGTAGAAAAAAAAAAGGATTCTTTGATTTTAAGAATAAGAAGTGATAGAGGAGGTGAATTCATTAACCAACCCTTTACCACTTTTTGTGATGAACATGGAATAAAGCATGAACTATCTTGTCCTAGAACTCCACAACAAAATGGAGTAGTTGAACGGAAAAATAGAACATTACAAGAGATGGCTAGGACAATGCTAAGTGAATATGGTCTACCACATTATTTGTGGGCCGAGGCCGTAAATACATCATGCTACATATCTAATCGTGTTTTCTTGTGTAAAAATACAACTAAAACTTCTTTTGAAATGTATTTTTCTAGAAAACCTAATGTTTCCTATTTTAAAGTTTTTGGTTGCAAATGCTTTGTTTTAAACACAAAAGATAATTTAGGAAAGTTTGATGCTAGATCTTATGAGGCTATTTTTTAGGTTACTCAAACACTAGTAAGGCTTATAGAGTTTTCATTAGATCATCTTTGACTATTGAAGAATCTATTCATGTTAAGTTTGAGGAATCTAACAAGTTTGTTAAGAATGTTGTAGAAATAGATGCATTGGATGAAGGCTTGGAGAAATGACCTTGGAGGATACGCCTACTATGGGAGACAAGCCAAAGGATGATGACGGAAGTGAAGCTAAAGTAGAAGAGGCTCAAGGAAACAAGATCAAATAAATGGAGATGAGCCCACTCAACAACTTCCAAAGGCTTGGAGATACAATCCACATCATCCCGAGGACCTCGTCATAGGTGAAGTATCAAAAGGGGTAACTACTCGCTCTAGACTTCATGACTATTGTGGTAACTATGCATTCATTTCTCATGTTGAACCCAAAAATGTCCTCGAAGCCGAGCCGATTCATATTGGTTGCTAGCCAGCAAGAGGAGCTCAATCAATTTGAGCGCAACCAAGTTTGGCACCTTGTTCCTAAGCCCCACGATAGACCAACAATTGGTACTAAGTGGATCTTTAAGAACAAGTTGGATGAATCGGGTAATGTAGTTAGAAACAAGGCTAGGTTAGTTGCCCAAGGTTACACTCAAATCGAAGGGATCGATTTTGAAGAAACCTTTGCACCCGTAGCACGGCTTGAAGCCATACGGATGACACTAGCATTTGCCTCATATAAAGATTTCAAATTATTTCAAATGGATGTTAAAAGTGCTTTTCTAAATGGATTTATTGAAGAGGAAGTGTATGTTGAACAACCCCCCGGGTTTGTTGATCCTACACACTCGGATTTTGTTTTTAAATTAGATAAAACTCTTTATGGTTTAAAACAAGACCCTAGGGTTTGGTATGAAAGACTTTCTTCATTTTTGATTTCAAATGGTTTAAGAAAGGTAAAATGACACAACTTTGTTTACAAAACATGTAAAAAAGATATTCTTATTGTGCAAATTTATGTAGATGATATTATTTTGGTTCTACTAATGAATCTCTTTGCAAAGCTTTTGAGTCATGCATGAAAGATGAATTTGAAATGTCTATGATGGGGGAGCTCAACTATTTCCTTGGACTCCAAAATCAAGCAAAGGAAGGATGGGATCTTCATCAACAAGCCAAGTACACAAAGGAACTAATCAAGAGATTCGGGCTTGAAGGATCTAAAGTATGCCAAAACTCCCATGGCAACAACTACCAAGCTTGACAAGGATGAACAAGGTAAAAGTGTAGACATAAATTATATCGTAGCATGATGGTAGCTTGCTTTATTTGACGGCTAGTAGGCCGGATATCATGTTTTCCGTTTGTCTTTGTGCACGTTTTCAATCTTGTCCTAAAGAGTCTCACATAATTGCGGTTACGCATAATTAGATACCTTAAGGGCACCATTTGAAATGGGTTTTGTGGTATCCGAAAACCGGCCAATTTTCTATGTAGACTAGTTTTTCGGATGCCGACTATGCGGGTTGTAGGGAGATAGGAAGAGCACAAGTGGAACATGTCAATTCTTAGGTAATTGTCTTGTATCTTGGTCTTCCAAAAAGCAAAATCGGTAGCCCTATCAACCGCCGAGGCGGAGTATGTTGCAGCCGGAGCTTGTTGTGCACAAGTTCTTTGGATGAAACATACTCTCCTCGACTATGATTTACACTTTGATCATGTTAAAATATTTTGTGATAATATAGTACTATTACATGACAAAGAATGCAAATCAACATAGTAAAAACCAAACACATTGACATTAGGTATCACTTTCTTAGAGATCATTATGAGAAAGGGATATTGTTATTGAATATGTTTCTACCGATTTTCAACTTGCCGATATTTTACTAAACTTTAGACTATGCTAGATTTTCATTTATTTGTGGTGATTTGAGTTTGCATTATGGATTCTTAAAATTAAAAATTTTTTTTTTCTCAATTGTTTTGTTTTAACCCTTTTGATGTATGACAAAAAGGGGGGAGAATAAGTTTGTTGATATTTGGAAACTAAGTGTTTAAAAGTTTAAAAAGTTTAAGTTTGATACTATTTGAGTTTCATTTCATGGAGAAAAAGGAAGTTTGTGTTGAAGTTGTGTATTTGAGTTTTTGGACAAAAATTATTGTGTTTGTTAAATGCTTTATGTATTGTGTTTTCAATAGTCAATTTTTGTTATGCATAGCATTAGTGAGGGGGAGTTTTCCAAACTCTTCTTCCATATTTGTTAAATAACTTATATGTTTGGTCATCATCAAAAAAGGGGGGAGATTGTTGGCCAAGGTTACAATCACCCATGATTAGTGTATTTTGATGATTACAAAACATATTAGTTATTTGTACTAATAACATTTGTTGTTTAAGTGTGTTTCAGGTTTCTATTCATTCTAGAAAATCTTCTCTCACAAATACAAGTATTTGGACTCAAGTCAACTCCAATTGGGCTAAGGAACAAGTGTTGAAATCATATGAAGAAGCCTATTGAAGATCTTGAAGTCCCTAGAATCATGTGTAAGAAATAGCATGTTAAAGTTTGAGTATATGAAATTTGGCTCTAGGATTTGCACACACACTTGTTTCATATATTTCCTATGTTTTGAAAATGGTTATTTCTAAGTTTTATGCCTTAGTTTATATATACAAGTACCAAAAGCTTTATATCTTGAAAATCTTGTTTTAAAACATGTGTATAAACTATTTTCTGCATAATACTTAACTATATGTATTTTTAAAATATTTCTCAAAAATTTTCTAACTCAAAACCAGCCCAGTTTTCTGTTTCAGGCAACTCCGGGCGACCGGCCCGGTCGACCGGCGATGTGTCTGGACATGCACTGTTTGTGCATGTCTGTCGGTCGACCGGACCGGTCGACCGACGGAGAGCAAATTGCTCACAGTTTCTTTCGGTCGACCGGACGGTCGACCGGAAGAAGGAAACTGTGTTTCCTCTTTGGGACGGTCGACGAGAGCCAACGGCTCTTTGCATCTGTGCTGGCGGTCGACGGACCGGTCGACCGCCAGGCTTGCAACAAGCCTAACGGCTATTTCCTCTTTGGGCTATTCTGAAAATCTGTTTCTTTTTCTACTTTAAACAGATTTTTGGAGAGTTGTTGGGGAGCTTTTGCAGGTCAAATTAGGTGTAAAGAAATTGTTTTTAACCTATTTTCTAACCCTATAAATAGAGGAGAAGTCTCTCTTGCATATCACCAAGAAAAATCCTCAAGTTTGTGTTGTTTTCAAAAGAGAAAAGAAAAGAGTTTAAAGCTTTCATTCCAATTCTTTTTGAGCTTGTTTTTCAGTTGTGTTTGATTACTAATATCACTCTACAACTGAAAGTTTTTCTCACCACACTTCATAGAGCCAAAAATCCAATACTCATTCTATAGTGAAGTTGTACTTGAAGTGAGAGTGTTTGTAAAAGAGATTGAGAAAAAGTGTAGTGATCTTGTTGTGATCACTTTGTTCTTGTAATCCTTTCCTTGTGGAGCAACCTCTTCGGTAGAGGTCCTTTGTACTCGGTGGGAGCTCGGTGCTCGGTCTTCGGTAGACCAAATTGTAAAGGCGTCCTCGGTGGATAGTGGAAACCCTTCACGGAGGTGAAGGCGGGGAGTAGAGCGGGGCTCGAACCTCGAAACAAAATTTGTGTTTGCGATTGCCTTTGCGTCTAATTCTTGCTTTAAATCCTCTAACACTTTATTGCTCCTTATTACTTGCTTTGTGTCTTGTATCTCCCTTGTGCTTTTAATTCAAGCTTGTAATTCTTGTGATATATTGTGTGCATCTCATTTCTCATCATCATACTTTGCCTTGATCGATCATATCTCAATACAACAAGGTTGCATTGCGCACCTCTAACCCATATCTAGGGGAATTGGGAGGAAGGAGTTCAGAACCTCGCAAGGGGTATTCGGCTCTTAGTCTTGTTTTGAGAGATCGTTGCATCATTCATCATACTTAGTTTAAAAAAGATCATTAGATTAGCAATTACACCTATTCACCCCCCCCCCTCTAGTGTTTTTCATTCACAAGATCACTTTCAGAACTAAAAATGAACCCTTCTCCATATAAAGCTCAAGAGAGATGAGGATACATTGATTCGGGAACATGGTGAACACCTTGAAGAGTAGTGATGCATCCATCATGAAATGAAATTGGATTGTTCCTTCACCAATCACATTGCTCGTAGCAGAATTTTCCATGAAGATCTCTCCCTCTTGAACCGAAGTATATGAGGATAACATCTTCCTATTAGAACTGATATGTTGTGAACATCTGAGTTAATGATTCAGTCAATGATCCATCTATCTTTGTTACCAATGATCTGCAAATAGAACACACACTTATCTTCATCCCCTTCAGCCAGTGCAGTTACATTCGCATTTTGTTATTTTTCTTGCGAGTCCAGTAATCAGCTCTAATGTGTCCCTTCTTGTGACACCAACTGCATACCAAATTTTTGTATTTTTAGTTACCCATAGAACTTCATTATTACTCTTCTCCTTTGTAAAGTGAGCTTGCCGGAATCATGTAATGATAGTCACCGGTCAACTAGTTGTCAGTTTTGTCCTTATCGAACAGATGCTCTTTAACCTCATTGACCTTGATATATGGTTTTGCCTCCATAGTGATAGCTTCCCTAAATCTCTTACATGAAGAAGGTAAAAAAACTCAATAATAGAAGTGTTTGATTCTCATCTTCTACCTTAATCTCTATTTTATCTATATCATTAACAATAGAGAAAAAATTCTGCAATGTGAGACTTGATAGGTATACCTTCATGCATGCGCAGAAGAAAGAGACACCACTTCAGGACCAATTGATTCACCAACGACTTCTTCAGATAATGATCTTAAAATCACTCCCACAGCGATGATTGAAAATACACCTAGAGGGGGGTGAATAGGTGTATATCTAATCAAATGCAAATTCTAACAATATAAGATGAATGATGCAAATCAATCACTCAAAATAATAATTGAAGCCAATTTCCCGTGAAGGGCTCTGAACTTTCCTCATGATTCCTATATATAAGAGTTGAGGTGCTCAATTGCCATCTTGTTGAGATGAGTATTGATTGACAAAAATGAATGAATACTAAACAAGTAAAAAAAATAGAGACAATAAGGAAATCACAAATAAGAAAGATTTGTTTGAGGTTCGAGCGACTGCTCTACATACCCACATTCAATACTGTGAAGGATTTCACTATCTACTATTGGATCTTCCACAAAGGGACCTTACAATAAGAAATTACAGCCACTTAGAGTACACAACTCCCAACTAATCGCTACACCAGTGTTAGCACAAAGCCAATAGAGATAACAAGCTCTTGGTGATCAAGAGATCACAAACACTCTCTTTACAACTCTCTTATAAATCCTATAAAGTAAAAAGTAAATTTGAAGCTCAGGGATGTATGTGAGAGTGGATATCATAATAGAGAGATTTTAAGAGCAGAAAACTCAATTAAAACTTTGAAATTGAAAGCACAAGAAAACTTTGAAAACTTTTTCATTTTGAAAGCAAAAACTAGATTTTAATAGAATTTGTAGTTGTAATAATTCAATCCCAATGACCCGTTAAATAGGCTTTAGAAAAACACTTTTAAAATTGTTTACAGGTCTAAAAGGAAAATTTTGACCCTCAGAATTCAAATCTCCCGTTTTAAAAACATGTTAAAATACAGAATTTGAAAACTGGTTGTTATTGCCATTCTGGCAATCTGTCGGTCAACCGGCCGGTTCGATCGGCCCTTTTAAAAAATCCGACCGGTGGTGGTCGGTCGACACTCAGTCGACGGTTTTAACCGAGACATTGACATTACAGCGTCGGTCGACCCAACGGTCGACCGCAGGGGGGAACAGTCGAACGGTCGATCGACCGAAACATGCACCAACATGCACACCCCTCAGCCAGAGTTTCGGTCGAGGAATGGCCTGTAATAGGCACGGTCGATCGCTCGGTCGATTGACCTTGGCCATAATCATATCCAAGGCTAGTTTTGAAAATACAGAAAATTTTTAAACAATTTTATATGGGTTTTGAAATGGGTAAAAGACATGTATAGCAAGGAGATACGAGTTCTAAATTGAGATATAAAGTTTAAGAAAATATGAAATAAGTAGCAAAATCAAATATGTCAAAAACACACCAATACAAAATAAACTATACTTTTGAAAACTGTGCATTTTGTGTGTGTATATCTTTGAGCCTCAAATGTAATTCTACTCTTTAACAGACTAGATTTTTACAGGGTTCTAATGACTACAAGAATTTTCAATCGGGTTCTCTGATAGCGATGTTAAGTTCTTTGAGTTTCAATCCGTTACTGGAGTACCCTTGAGCCATCAACACTTTCCTTAGAGGAAGAACCTGTGAGATCTTCTTGAACCCTGAAACATACTTAAAATACCTAAACTTAATTAGTACTAAATAACACTATATGCTTTGTTATCATCAAAATACAAAACCGGTAATTGTAACCTTTGGGCCAACAATCTCCCCTTTTTTGATGATGACAAAACATATGAGCTATTTAAAAAAAATGAAAGGGAAAGAGCTTTGAAAAAGCTCCCCCTGAAGTTATGCTTATCTATCAGATACAAGATATCAACAAGTTATATGAAGAACAAAGGCATTTCATATAAACATGAATAAATTATGCATAAAAACCAATAAATACTCAACAAATACTTCTCCCTTTTTTTTTGTCATGCATCAAAAAGGGTAAGCAAAACAATCAAAAATTTAAACAAATATAGATTTCAACATATGAATAAACTCATGAATCTATAATACAAACATTTAGTTCACCACAAATGAAAGAAAATCTGTAGAAATCAAGTGGTTTAGTAAAAATATCTGCTAGTTGAAAATCGTTGAAACATAATCAATTTCAATATCTCATTTCTCATAGTGATCTCTAAGAAAGTAATATTGAATTTCTATGTACTTTATCTTACTATGTTGGTTTGTATTTTAGTCATATGAATGTACTAGAATTATCACAAAATATCTTAATATGATCGTAATGCAATTCATAATCAAAGAGAGTATGTTTCATCCAAAAGACTTGTGCACAACAAGTCCCGGTTGCAACATACTTCGCCTCGGCGGTTGAGAGGGCTACAAAATTTTATTTTTTAGAAGATCATGAGATAAGATAATTTTCTAGAAATTGACAAGTTCTAATTGTGCTCTTCCTATCCACTCTACAGCCGGCATAGTCAGCTTCCGAAAAACTTGTCATGAAAAATGGTTCGGGCTTCGGATACTACAGTTCATTCCTATAGTGCCCTTAAGATATCTAATAATGCGTTTTACCGCAATCAAGTGAGATTCTTTAGGACAAGATTAGAATCTAGCACATAAACATACACTAAATATAATATCTGGCTACTAGCCGTTAGATAAAGTAAACTACCAATCATGATATAAAGTTTAATGTCTATATTTATACCTTATTCATCCTTGTCAAGTTTTGTTGTGGTAGCCATGGGAGTTTTGCTTGAATTTGCACCTTCAAGTCCAAATTTCTTGATGAGTTCCCTTGTGTACTTGGCTGATTTATAAAAATCCCCATCACTCTTTTGCATGATTTGGAGTCCAAGGAAGTAGTTTAGCTTGCCCATCATAGACATCTCAAACTCATTCTTCGTGCATGATTTAAAATCTTTGCAAAGCTTTTCATTAGTAGATTCAAAAATCATCAACATAAATTTGAACAATTAGAATATCACTATCTACATGCTTTGTACACAAATGGTATCTACTTGAACCATTTGAAATAAGAAAAATTGAAAGTCTTTCATATCAAGCTCTTGAAGCTTTTTTTAAACTATATAAAGTTTTATCTAATTTGAAAACAAAATTCGGATGTGTAGGATCAACGAACCCGGGGGGTGTTCAACATACACTTTCTCTTCAATAAAATTATATAAAAATGCGCTTTTGACATCCATTAAAAAAATTTGAAATCTGTAAAAGAAGTAAAAGCAAGTGTAATCCGTATGGCTTCAAGCTATACTACGGGTGCAAAGGTTTCCTCAAAATCGATACCTTCGATTTGAGTGTAACCTTGGGTCACTAACCTAGCTTTATCCTAACAACATTACCCGAGTAATCCAATTTTCTTAAAAATCTATTTTTTACCAATGGTGGTCTATCATGGGGTCTAGGGATAAGATGCCCCAAACTGGTTACGCTCAAATTGATTGAGCTCTTCTTACATTGCAAGTAACTAATATGAGTCACCCTCAATTTCAAGGATGTTCTTTGGTCTATATGAGAAATAAAGGAAAAATGTTCACAAAAATCATGGAGTTTGGAGTAAGTAGTTACCCCTTTTGATATATCACATGTGATGAGTTCCTTGGGATGACTTGTAGCATATCTCCAATCTTTTGGAAGTGATTGTGTTGGTGCCACTGCAACCTCTCGAACTTCACCATATTCATCAAGCTTTGGCTTATCTTCTTAGATGAGTGAGTCCTCAAGGTTACTTTCTCCATGTCTTCACCTAGAGAATCAACCTCTACAATATTCTTAATAAAAGCATTAGATTCTTCAAACTTAATGTAAACCCCCTGCTCCCCGGTGTACGTATCACAGTATCGGTACGCGATACGACATACAAAAATTGATTTAACCTCCGTAATAGTCTGATTGAGCTAATTTCAATTTCAAAAATTATTTTCTAATATTTGAGATTTTTCAGGATTTTCTGGAATTTTTCTGGATTATTTTAGAAAATCTCTGTGTCGGTGTCGACCGATACCGATAACCGGCCTTACGATTTTTCTTTCATAAACGGAGCCATATTTGAGAAATGCTTTCACCATGTGTCTTAGAATCGTATTCTCTACGTTCGGGTATTTTTGTGGATTTTTCAGAATTTATCGAAAATCCGGACAAAACCGGTGTCGCCCGTATCAGCGAGACACTCCGGGATTTTTAATTTGCAAACCGGATCGAGTTTCTGCAAACCGTCTTCACCTTACGCCTCAGTATAATATTTGCTATTTTTTGTAATTTTTGGGCACCGTTTGGAGCTAGTCGAATTTCGGGCCAATATTATAATATTAAAATATTCATTTTTATCTTTCTTTTTCCTTCTTTCCTTTCTCTTCTCCCGCTCTCTGGAAAAAACCCCCACCGCCATACTGTAGCCCGACTGACCTTCACCCCTTTAAAAACCCTCTCTCTCTCTTTCTCTCTCTCACTCCCATCTCTCCCCCTCTCTCATCCGCACCGCCGGCGGGGCGGCGCGCCGGCGGTGGCGCGACGCCGGCGGGGCGGAGCCGCCGCCAGCCCCGGCCCTCCTCCTTCTCCCCTTTTCTCTCTGTCCTCCTCCTCCTTGACACTCTCTCTCTCCGCTCAGTCCCGGCCCCGCGCGGCCCCAGACGACCGCCGGCGAGGCGGCGCCGGCCTGGGCGAACGCCGGCGAGGCAGCGCAGCCCCACTCCTCCTCTGCTGGCTGCTCGGCGGAAGCAGCGCCGGCGCCAGCGGGTCAGCGGCGCCGGCGGCGGGCGCGCGCGGCGGCGGGTGCGCGCGCCGGCGGCAGGTCGCGCCGGCGGCCATCGCAGGCGGGCGGGCAGCAGCAGCCCACAGCTGCTGCTGCCGTTGTTCTCATCTGGGTGAAAACCCAAATGGGTTTGGGTTTGGGTTTAAACCAAACCCGACCCGTTACACCAAACCCGACCCGTTAAGGTAAAAATTCATTTTTGCCCCTGTAAAATTATTAATTACTTTAGGCCCCTGTAAATTTGCAAATAGCCCCCTGCATCTTTTTAGATATTACATATTTAACCCCATTTTATTACTTTCAGTATTCGGGCGATAAATGGAGCATCCGGACTCCGATTCGGACGATTCTGGATCCGTTGCGATCGTGGGAACGAGAGCTACTGTCCCATGACCAGTTTGTGAGTGCTTTTCTTTTATAAATTATATTTTATCATGTTTAGTAACAGTGATTGATATATCGTGATTATGGATAAAAGACGGTAATAATTAAATATAACTGGTACTAGTTGGACGCCCCATTGTAATAGGTGATTCCTGTAATATGGTTAGGTATTTCCTGATGTAATAAGGAGATAATTATAGTAACAAGAAATACTGACATAGACTATTCAGACACGGTCATCATACCTGCACAGCCACGGACACACAGGTCACTGTGTTACCATCTTCATGAACACTATTATGTCATATATTGGATCACAATTAGAGAACGATAGTCACATGTATACGAATCCACGATACTCGGTGACACTACACTGTTACTAGACATGCATGCTAGATACCGTTATTTCATGCACTGGTATCATCTTACACGGCTATGGTAGTTCATTAGCCATGCTATGCTGTGCTACACGGACCACTGTTATGACACAGATAGATTACACGGATTATTGCTACACATATATGACTACCACATTTCATATTATTATTCTCATCATGCTATGGATTCTCGGCATGTCACTGTTACACATGCATGTATGATTTCTTTATTCTTGTCATATGGATCCCCATTTCAATTACCTGTATTATTGTTCCATGTTATCGGATACATGTTATATGCTTGTTTCCCGTTATGATATTGTTAATCCCGTTACTGGATACATGTTCCCGTTACTGATATGGATGTTCCCGATACTGGACATGAGAACTGTTGATATGTGATATGTGGGGATCCCACATCTATTATTCCCGTTTCCCGGTATATTGTTCATGTTATCTTGATCATGTATATTGTTCCTGATTCCCGTGATATTGTTCTATGCTATCAACAGAGCTCAGGTCCTGTTATCATGTTATCCATATCATGTACTTGTTCTTGTTATATTGTATACTTGACATATCGGATCATAATGATAACTTGGGTATGGGGGAGACTTGACGGTTGACTAGATCATATCGGGTGGATGTCTGGATCCATTGTACGTCCCACTGAAGGGGACGGGGTAGTGCTGGCTACCATCTGTTACTCATGTTACATGTTACAGCTCTAGCGGGCTGGCCTGGTCTCAGCAGCCAGGGATCTGATAAGCCGTTTGTCCCGAGTATGTACGGGATACACCCACCCGATAAGAACTCCTCGACCATGAGTTTCCAATTAACAAAATAAAAACAGTATACTCAATAGTGACGTCGGGAACACTTGTTATTTGGTCACTCTCTCGTTTGGATAATGGTACCCGTAGGCCATGTCCGGATGGGTTCGACTGGAGTGCGGGCTCCAGTATGAACTACCAGTGGTATGGGACACTGGAAGAGATTGATTTAAAATACCAGGTGGTACTGATCGCTACTATTATATAAATGACGTGACTTTGACATGACCTGCCTGCTACATGTTTAGTTGTACTTGTTACTGTTCCTGATCATTATCTGCTATCATGTTACATGTATACATTACTACTGTTCCTGTTTCCTGTTACACTTTCTGTAATGCCTACTACTCATGCACATGTATACTTTGTTACATTACCTAGCATATGTTACACTGTATGTAGTGACATACTATGCATGTTCTGCATTACATATATTTTATTGTAGCAGACATATGCCCATCTGCATTTTCACCTCTATCACGTCACCACTATCATGTTCATGTCTATTACGTCACCACTAGACCACATTAGTTATTATATAAACTGGACACGACTATAGATATGACCTGATGATAACTGGCTAGGTAGAGATGGTATTACAATAAAACATGTATATATATTTGTATTGTTTCATATATGTGTATTATATGGTATCATATTATCACATTTTGTATTATATATTAGTATCATGGTTGTAGTACTATTGTATATATTATTGCCTCCTTCATTTTACCACTCACTAGGTCGCTTTCTGACGACCCTGGGGTTGCATGCCCAGATTGGAGATCGGAGTTATCGTATTATCAGATAGTGCCGTGGGGTCACATAGGAGATTCCTCATCGGGCCTATTCATAGGTATCTTGGTGCTTTATTTCCGTTATCTTATTTGTCTCCATTTTTCTTTATCTGTTATGATCGCTGACTTCTTCTGCAGGTATTCTTGTACTGCTTCCATGCTGGACCTCATATCTATATGGAGGTATTGTACTGTACTGAGGCTTAACATACAGTGTGAGCGTGTTTTCACCTCGCGTATGTACATCGCCATGACGTCCCCGTACCTGCGGGATCGGGGCGTTACACTTAACATACATAGATTCTTCAATAGTCAAAGTAGATCTATTGAAGATTCTATAAGCCTTACTAGTATTAGAATAACCAACAAAAATAGCTTCAAAAGATTTAGCATCAAATTTTTCTAAGTTATCTTTAGTGTTTAAAATAAAATATTTACATCCAAAAACTCTAAAGTAAGAAATAGGCTTTCTCAGATAGTAAATTTCAAAAGAAGTTTTGGAAGTGTTTTTACAAAAAATAAATTCTATTTGAGTTGTAACATGAAGACATTACAGCTTCAGCCTATAAATATTGAGGGAGTCCGTATTCACTAATCATTGTCTTAGCTATTGCTTGAAGAGTACGATTTTCCTTTCAACGACTCTATTTTGTTGTGGAGTTCTAGAACAAGATAATTCGTGCCTAATTCTAAATCCTTCTGTGTGAAGGCAGGGACGTAGAGCGGTGGCTCGAACCTCGAAACATATTCTTGTATTTGTGTTTGGATCTTTCTATCTCTCAACTCTCTATTCTTATATCTTGTATTGTTATTATTACTCATATCTATACATGTTTGATATTGTTGTGTGCTTAACTTATGTTTAACCAAGAGAGCTATTGAAGCGCCTCAACTCTTAATTTAGAGGAATCGTGAAGAGAAGTTCTAGAGCCCTTCACGGAGAATTCGGCTTCACTCTTGGTTACATGTTGTGTGTTAGCATTTAGTTTTAATTTCACATTATTTATCACTAGATTAGCGCTACACCTATTCACCCCCTCTAGGTGAACTTTCAAAAGGCTCACTACCCGGGTAACTAGAAAGCCTAAGAAAACTAAGGAAAGAAATAAAAAAATAATAGATATATATAAATAAATGGCTTGATTGTTAGAGTTGGAATCCCAAAAATCTACACTATCACAAAGTGCTTTTAATCTAAGTTTTATGAAAGATAAAATATTCAATCCAATTTTAGAGTCTTACCTTAATTGATGACAAGATCTTGCGTATATACTAAGTTTAACAACGAATAATTTTTGATGGACTTATGATCTTAGATCGCTTAAATTTTTGCAAAAATATTTCGAAAACTTTTCTCTCTTTCATAATACATTTTCAAAACACTAACTTTTGTTTTCTTTCTTTATGGATTTTGTAGATGTAATCTACTGAAAACCCTCAGGAGACAAAACTCCTCCTCCAGGGAAAACCTAAAAGTTTAACGGCTTGTTGCACATGCTCAATGCAATCGCCTCACCTGCGAAACTGGTGTAATAACA
This sequence comes from Agave tequilana, assembly GCA_038442645.1. Classification (NCBI taxonomy): domain Eukaryota; kingdom Viridiplantae; phylum Streptophyta; class Magnoliopsida; order Asparagales; family Asparagaceae; genus Agave; species Agave tequilana. Next base: position 83,696 of record JAVJIF010014136.1, on the reverse strand, counting down.
TTCTTGGTTTAGTTTTTTTCTTTTTCTTATTTTGCTCGATACGAGCAAAAGATAAGTGTGGGAATGTGATTATTCTACAATTCTACATCTTTATATCACATTTTTCTACCGGTTTATGACTAAAACATCGCTTCTAAATCGTGTTTTGGTCTATTTTGCAGATAATCAAGAGTTCAAGGGACAAAGTCGGAATAAGAGCCTAAATAAACCCAATTTTAGGTAATTAAATCATATTACTTGAAGACCAAGATAAAGAGCTTATAGAATATACATTGAATTCAGAAGTTGGGCGCGAATCTGAAGAAAATCAGATCTAATTTACCCAAATCCAGAACCATCTAGAAGGTCCTCGCAGCTGGATGAAGCCACGGAGCGAAACCAGGGACTGGGTCCCTGGTATTGCCATGGAATGCAGCAATTTGTTGCGTTTCTGTGGCCTTTTGGTCGGCCAACGTGTCGATCTTCGATGTGTGGCCTCGTCTCATCTTCTAGAACCTCCTTTTACGTATATATAAAGATCCCTGCAGAGAGCCAGAAACAAGGTTGAACATCGAGAATTAGGGTTTCTTTCCTTAGGATTAGTTTTAGGTTTTCTTCTTCTTTTCGTTTGTATTTTTCTATATTTTTTTAGTTCATGTAGTAGGGCTGAGATAGATTCAGAGGAGAGAGAGGAATATTGTACTAAAGAGTAATAATCTATATAAAGGTGTCTCATTCTTGTCTATTGTAATCTTCTCCATCTTCTACATGGTGCTTAACTAACTTTTCTTTTCTCATGGATCTAATTCTAACCACTAACTTGCTAACCTCTTACTTGATAATCCACGTGAATTTAATAGCCTCATTATGCTTTGCTCTTGCAAGACAACCATTGATAGCTCATGATGATGGATCCTAACATTCTAACATCTAACTACTAATAAGCTAACTTGAAATGTCTTCTTTATTTCATGCTGACCTCTAATTGGTTTTGTTGATATAATAATAGCTTGCACCTTTTTACGTGATTTGAATGTTGAGAACAATCTTATGTGCCATGCTTTATATCGTCTCTTCAAGCCAAGGATTAGTAATGGCTAAGATTCATATGAGGCAACTATCACTAAGAGGTTAGCATGACAGTGGAGTAATTAGCAGTAAAGAAGCATGAGCTTTCTTTCTCTTTTATCTTGTTTTAAAAACCAATTTCAAAATTTTTTCATTTTTCTATCGTTGTTTTCACTATCTTTTAGTTCACCATTGTTTCATCTTCTTCACAACAAGTTTCATCTTCTTTTCTATTTTATTTTTGACCCACTTTCTAAATAACTTCACCACACTTTTACTTTGTGTTTTACTTCACTTGTTTCTTATTTTTACTTCACCTCTATTTTATTGTTTGTTTCACCGATCCCACAATCACTTCTCTATTGTTTTCACTTTGCTGATTTCATCGCTTCTCACCTATCACTTCTTGTTTTTTTTCTTTTCTTTTCTCTTTCTTTAACAAAGAAGAACTTATTAACATACAATGTGAACGGACTGTTAATTCTTCTATCACCTCCTTGTTAGACTTATTATGATTTTAAAGTCTAATTTAATTTGGGCCTAATCAAATCAATTGGATATTTGCACCTTCACACTTAACCTATGTTGTTTGACCCAATAAGAATTGATCAAGCCTAAATGGTTTGGGTCTAGACACGTTTTCAATTACTCTTAGCCATGAGTGTGTATTTAAATTAAAATGTGGGACTCATTTACACGTGTGGAACTCGTGTTATAAATTAAGAGCCTAGATCTATGATGAGTTGAACTAGGGTTCCTTAATGCTATATATATCATGGGTAGGGTTCCCTCTCCACTACAATGACAATCTCTCTCTTGGAGGCCTCTCATCTCCTCTAAGGATAAAGAAGAGAACTTGGTGGCTGGAGAGAAGAATCATCTCCCTCAATTCCGGCGTCCACCTTCGGCATCCTTTTCGTGATGGAATCAGATATGCCTAAAACCCTCTTTCTTTTTGATCATATAAAGAGGCTTACAATATATGTGTGGATCTTGTATGGAATAAAATTTGATCTAACAACTGGTATCAGAGCCTCCTCTTTATCGGATCATTGGGATATAAAGTAAATTTGTTGATCTCGATCTTTCAAAATTACAATCGATCTCTTGATTTTATTCAATAAAGAATTATTTTTTGTATCTCAAATAATTGAATTAAATTGGAGAAGATTAATTGAATTATGTATATATTTTCTAAGATTTTTTAATCTGTGTTGTTATTTTTTAATTTTTTTAAATAAAAATAGAAATTAAAAAAAAACAATATATAATCCCCGTTTGCCTGCATGCATGCAGGCGCATGCATGTCGGCACCCGCCTACATGTATGGGCTAATGGTAATGGATTAAAAAAAAAGGCCAAAGTGCATGTAGGCGGCCAGCAGGCCAGCAAGGCGCATGCAGGCAGGCAGGCACCCGGCATAAGCGTCGCGCCGTCGTCCACCATGGGTCGACGGTGCACAGTGGTAACACGAAAAAAAATTTGGGGTTAGGGTTTCCTTAATTTGGGGTTGTGAGATTGATTAGGATTAGATTTTTTTTTTTTTGATATAGATACAAAAAAATAATAATAAGGAAACTTATTTAATATATTCTTAATTGGTCTCACATTAGAGTTATTGGGTTTTATTCAGTTAATGCAAACCCGGCCCAATAAGAAAGAAACCAATACCTTAACCATTGCGGGTCGGGTCTGATGCCGACCGAATAAGTACTGCAGACCCGTTTTGCCAATAGAAACTTCAATTAGTCGTAACGGGCTCATCCGACCTCTGTTTTGGGCATGCAAATAGCCGTTTTGAAATTTTTGACAAGCACTACAGTATTACATGAACTATACATGACAAAATAGTAGTTAGTTGACATAAAAAAGGCATTGAAGTGTATATTTATTATGGTTATGTGTATCCTTACATGCTTTCTCTTTATCATCAATATTATATTGCTTATATGTCTAGCATGATGAATATTGATGTTTATTATAGTTGATAACATATAGATAAAAATATATACATGTTCAAGTTAAAGAATTTATAAAAAAGCTTATTTAATTGTGTATGTACTTCATGCGGACAATAGCCGGCCCAAAGGAAAACTATTGTTTGGCCAAATTATGTACGGTTTTAGGATACTTGATATAGGCAATACAAGTGGGAGAACCTTGGTCTGTGGTAATCGGCCCAAAGGAAGGTTATCACACTATAAGCCCATATTGTATTACCCACATCAACTAGTCCGATGGCGGAACAAGAATCCAGATGCATAAATTTGTGTGCCCATGCGTGTGGCAATCGGCCCAAAGGAAGGTTGTCATTATGGCCCGATTATTACATATATTATATGGTCAATATAGATTACTTAAACTTTAGGACCAATCATATAAAGTAACAGTCGGCTCAAAGGAAGGTTGTTCTCTTACATAGGACCTAGACTTTAGGGTATTTATAATGGGCCAGTACAGTGTTGGCTCGGCAGCTCTATCGTTAAACTGATTGCACTTTCTAAAATTCATCTTTTTTGACTATTATGGTAGAATTTGTTAATGCAATATTTATGTTAAATTGATGAGAAATTGTACACTTATGTAGTTTAAATTGAATGGTACAAATTTTAAGAAGTGGTAAGATTACGTAAAAGATCGTTCTTGGATTCATGGACCTAGACTACGCCTTAAGGACTGATAAACCCCTATTATCACTAACAAAAGTTCAGTTAAAGAAAAAATCAATTATGACAAGTGGGAGAAGTCTTACAGGATATGTCTAATGATCCTAAAGCATACTATTCCTATAACTATTAGGGGTTTTATGCCTGATAAAGTCAGTGCTAAGAGTTTTTTAGCTGAAGTAGCCGACCAATTTATTAAATCGGATAAAATTGAGACCAGCACGCATCTTAACAAGCTGATAAATATGCGCTACAATGGCAAAATAAAGCATAAGGGACTACATTATGGGAATGTCTAATCTTCTTTCTAAAGTAAAGGCACTGAAATTGGAACTCTCTGAAGAAATTCTAGTGCAGTTTATTCTAATCTCTTTTCTTATAAAGTATAACCCCTTTTTTCTAGATTATTATAATGCTCAAAGGGAAAAATGGAGTCTCACTGAGTTCATTAATCACTGTGTCTAGAAAGGAAAAAGATTGAAATAAGAAAAGACTGAAAGTGCTCACTTAGCATCCAGGGTAAACTTCTCATAAGAAAAGAAAAAGTGAAACTAAAGGGAGAAACATAAACACCACTACAGCAGCTGATCCTAAGTGGAAAAGTGTAAGAAGTAGCTTAAGGTCATTGCATGCTTCTTCTATAAGAAAGTAAGCCACCTCAAGTAGAAATGCACAAGTATCAGAAATGGCTATTTAGTGGGTATTAATATTTATATTTGTTCTGAGATTAATTAGCTTTAGTGCCACTTTATAAATGGTAGAAAGATAAATTCACATAAGCGATTCAATGCGGAACTTTCAAACCCAAAGGAGGCCCAGCCCAGCTGAGCGATACATATACATGGGTGATGAAAATAAAGTTGTAATTAAAGCTATTGGAGTTTGTAGACTTAAATTAGATTCTGGTTTTCTGTTTTAGATTTGGATGAGACTTTATATGTACCATCCCTTTAGGCGAAATTATATTTCTATTTCATTTGTTAGACAGATCTAGTTTTATTGTCACTCTTGATAATGAAATGCTTAGTCTACTTTCTAAATCTAAAGTTGTTGGTACTAGAATTCTGATTGATAGCTATATAAATTGAAACTTCATGCTTTATATATTGAATCTTTATATGTGAATAGTCTAGACACTAAGCGAACATTAAATAAAGAAATATTAGAAAGTTTGGTACTAAACAGAGTTCAGGATGTCTTAGATTTGGTGTATATAAACATTTGTGGCCCATTACCTACAGCTTTTTGGAATGACCACAAATACTTCATCACTTTTACGGACTATTACTCTCGTTATGAGTACCTATAATTGATTCATGAGAAATCTCAATCACTGGACATGTTAAAATCTATAAAAGTGAAGTTGAAAATCAAATGAATAGAAAAATTAAAGCTGTTAGATCTGATCGTGGTGGTGAGTACTACGACGGATATGACGGATCTGGCAGATGTCCAGAACCATTTGCCAATTTCTGAAAGAATGTGGGATTGTCTCTTAGTACACCATGCCAGGGACATCTCGTCAAAATGGAATTGCTGAGAGATAAAATCACACATTAAAGGACATGGTTAGGAGTATGATAGCTCACACTACTCTACCAAAGTCATTATAGAGTGAGCCTTAAAGACGGTTGTCTATCTCCTCAAAACAGTAGCTAAAACCCAATAGAGTTATGGACTGGGAAACTCCCAGTATTAGGCATCTACATGTTTGGGGTTACCCAGTAGAAGCTCGATCATATATACCATATGAATAATAGCTGGACTCAATGACAGTTATCTGTTTATTCGTAAGGTATTCTGAGAGGTACAAAGGCTTTAAGTTTTATTGTCCCTCCACTAAGAACATAAAGATAAATTGCTAAAAAAATTTTGAGGATATTCAAAACAGTGGGAGTCAACTATATAAGGATTTATATTTAAGGAAGAAACATATTGTTATACCAATGACAATTATTTCAAATGATAAAGTAGTTGGTCGACTTCAAGATGAAAATATAGTTGCATCCTATAAGGTACGTATACAGTTCATCCTGAAGTAGATCATGCTGATGAGGTAGAACCTGAAAATTCTCACCACAAGTGCCTAGAAGATCAACTAGGGAGAGGAGATTAGTCATTGCAAATGACTATATAGTTTATCTCCAAGAGCATGAGTTTGACATATGGCTAGAGGATGACCCCACATTCTTGAATGAGGCCAACCTCAACATTCACTCCACTAAGTGATCAAATGCCATGAAAGATGAGTTAAAATCCATGAAGTACAATGATGTTTGAAATTTAGTAGAGTTGCCTAAAGGAAAGAAACCGATTGGTTGTAAATGAGTATTCAAAACCAAGCGAGATTCGAAAGGTAATGTCGAAAGGTATAAGACACATCTTGTCACAAAGAGATTCACTCAAAAGAGGGCATTGACTAATTCTCAGTTTTCATGAAGTATTCTTTTAGGATTATTATGGAACTGGTGGCTAATTTTGACCTGAAGTTATACCAAAGAGATATTAAGATTGTCTTTCTTAATGGTAGCATGAAGAAGAAATGTATGGTGCAAATAAAAATTTTAAAGTGAAAGTTTCATAAATTTAATTTGCAAATAAAGTAATCCATTTATGGTCTAAATCATGCATCACGTCAATGGTATTTGAAATCTGATCATGTAATATCTGATTTTGGTTTTAAGGAGATTATAGATGATCAATGCATTTACCATAAATTTAAAGAGAGCGGACTTATATTTCTTATGATATATGTGGATGACATTCTATTAGCAAATAATGATATGGTTCTTTTACTTAAGACCAAGAGTTTTCCTCAAAGAATTTTGAGATAAAAGATCTTAGAGATGCTTCTTTTGTGATAGACATTCAGATTCAACGTGACAGGACATATGAAATTTTAGGTTTATTACAAAATGTCTATATCGATAAAGATACTAGATAGATATGGCATAAAGATTTACTCTAGGGGAGATAAGTTAAGTCTACTCCAATGTCTCAAGAATGACCTACAAAAAGACCAAATGAAAGACATTCCATATGCATGACGGTTGAAAGTCTGATGTATGCTCAAGTTTGTACCCGTCCAGACATAGCATATACTATTGAGAAAGTTGGAAGATACTTGATTAATCCTGGAATTGATCACTGAAAGATTGCCAAGAAGGTAATGCGATATCTACAAAAGACTACATAAAATCTGATCAGTTATAGCTGATCGGATAGACAGATTCAGATTATGCTAGATGTATCGACAATAGGAAGTCCACTTCAAGTTATATTTTCCTGTTGAAGAAAGATGGTAGATTTAGTCGAGAGACCATACAGCTACACTGTGACAATAAGTGTTATAGAGCTCTACTGCAATAGTGACAAGAGTTCAGCAAAGTCGAAGCGTATCGACATCAAGTTCTTGTCATCAATGATAAAGTTCAGAATTATATTGTGTTTGTTGATAATGTTAGTACTATTCTTAACATTCAGATCCACTAATTAAAGGACTTCCACCTAAAGTCATCTTAAAGCATATTGCTCATATAGAGATGGCTAGTCAGGATGATATCCTGTTTAGTGGGAGTGAAATTTCATGTAACAGACATTATTTCTAAGTGCACTTTATGTAAATTTATTAACTCCGATAATAAAGTTATAACTGCTTTTCCTAAAATCTACTTTTGCGCATTTGAGTTTGTTGAAGTAGTTAGACTCGTTGGAGTCATAAAGTTAGACTCGTTGGAGTTATAAGGCTAGACTCGTTAGAGTAATAAAGTGGAAACCAGTTGGAATTGTACCTTATTTGATCAGAGGACATTTCTATGCCACACGTCCACATTTGATCTATATCGTTAAGGATTCTGAAACCTGTGATATGGAAGGTCCTACCTTAATTATACAGACGGTAACAACTGTCATGTTCGGTGGCAGGGCACTGTTTTGTCTCTAAAACTGCATATTTCATATCACATCTTCACATTTATTTCATATTAAATTCTGTTAATAACACCTCTTGCATGTTTCTAGGTCCATGGTGTGCAATGAAGAAGATGACCCTAAATCACCATTTAATGGGTGATTAAAGGCCTATAATCTAGCCATTGACTTTGGAGAGCTGATTCGTCAAAACCAGGGGTCCAAAACTAGAAACCGAGAACAATAGCTAACAGGGGACAGAAAGGATAGCGCGCGGCTTAAAGCGCCGCGCGTGGTCCTAGTAGGGCCGCGTTTCCGCAGCCGTAGCCGTACTTTGGGCCAGAGTTGCCCTCTGGCCCCCGTTCTCCTGGTGCCTATAAATACCCCTGGGGTTCCCCTTCAGTAAGATATGCAGAGTTTAGTATAGTTTTCATCTCCATTTTATTGTTTAGGGTAGTTTAGATTAGTGTTCTTCTTCTTCCTCCTTTGTTTTTTTCATTTCTTATAGATCTTGTAATAGGAAAAGAGAGTGGTACATGTTGGGAAGAGAGAGTGCTGTAATAGAAGGTTACAATTTATGAAAGTGCTCTCTTAACTTATCTTTCTTTTCTTCTCTCTAATCCCTTTTACATGTGTAGCTAATTTTTCTCTCATGGCAACTAACTACTAACCACTAACTAGTCTAACTTCTTAGTTGATAATCCACATGAATCTAATAGCCTCTACTTGGCCTTACTCTTGCAAGAGCCATTGATGGCTCATATGATGGATTCTAACACTCTAACATCTAAATCTCTAGCAAGCTAACATTACTTTATTTCATTCTTCTCTTATTGGGGTTTTGATGATTTAAGTGTAGCTTGCACTTGTTAGTTTAATTTGGATGTGAAAATTAACATATGGGTCATGCTTTCTAACGCTCTTGAACCAAGGACTAGTGATGGCCAATGATACATGTGAGGCAACTATCACTAAGAGGTTAGCATGTTGGTGGAGTCATTAGTAGTTAATAGCCATGAGTTTTCTTTCTTTTCACTTTGTTTTAGAAATACCACAAAACTCATAAATATATTCTTTTCTATATTTCCCACTTCTTTGTGTTTCACCGTACTTCTCTTTTCATTCTTTGTTTTCTTTCTTTTCATTCTTTCAAACATTGAAGAACTTTTAACGCACACGTGAATCAACCGATAAAGCTTCTATCGCCTCCCATCCTTGTGGATTCGACTCGTTTTAGCCTCTATGTTATAACGGAAATATCGAGGAAGCTAAAGCACACACACTTAAATCTTGATTTCAAAACATACACTTTTCGTGCGTGATTTTCCCCGAATCAAATTTGGTGCTGCTGCTGGGGATGGGAACGGTTTGATTTCACGTTTTTGTTAACCTTTCTTCTATGTTTTTGGTGTGCAGGTTAAATTTTTAGCATTGCAAAATTCACACTTGCTCTTGTGTGGTTGGGTAAATTCTTGTATATTATTATACTCTGCTGCTAATTTTTATTTATATTACCTGTGCACTGTAAATAATTGTAAGAACTAAAATAAGAAAATTAGATGCTTTAAAACGGTTTAGACATTTGCATCTAAGCACGTGTCAATTTTCATTCCAATATACTGTATTTTGTTCTTATGTTGTTGTGATCTCGCAGGAGGTGTACATATTGCATTGGATATAGTATAGGATAAACACGTGGGTGATTTACTCTCTTTGTGTGTTCATTTTTATCTATATTGCGCACTTGCATGAATTGAACTTAAGGGTAAAACCCAATGCAACATAACGTGGGGAAGTCGCTACCCTCCCTAGCCCAAAAATCACCTCCCACTCACACAACCCAATCCTTAATAAAAATTGCTAGATGTTAGCCCCAAGGGACATCTCAGACTCATTTAAGAGATTGACCTAAGGGAAAAGTTGTTAGAAGTTGACTCTTGTCAAATTGGTGTCTAAGCTTGGGGATTGAGAGGCGAAACCTCGAAGAATAGTAGTTTGGCATAATTAGGCCCGTTGCTCCGGCACGGATATCTCCCACTGATCTTGCCCCTACTACCTGACCGATTAACTCATGGTCAGCTTCCAATAATATACCCCCCGTGGACAGTCTAACCAGTTAGAAGTCGTCTAGGTCTAAGTCAACCCTAGCATAGGCTTGTTTTCTTTTTCTTTTTGTTTGTTTGTTTGTTTGTTTCTCTTTTGTAAATTGTGATATGGATTTCAACAACAATAATTTTTTCAATTCTAATTTGAATCCATATTTCACCCTGACCTCATTTGACTCGGATAACTCCGACCCGGCTATGTACAACATGAACCAACCATATATGCCGGGTTGGGATTATCCGACACAATTTGACTCATATCCCCAATCTTATGACCATAATTTTTAAAATATTTTTAACTCCTCACAAAGTCAATGGGGATTCACCTCCCCAGGTTAAATTTTCAACATCCTTGTCCATAATATTCATTCCCCGATTCGGCTTCATATCCTTCTTTTCCTATTCCACCAACTGAGAAAAAATTCAATTTGAAAGGAGTATGGAACTCATGCTTGAGTCCCCACAACAAATTCAAAATTACTCAATTCACAATCCTTCCAAATCAAACTCCATATACTCTATTTCTAGAACATCCAATTGAAGAAGAATCTGAGTTAGAAGAGCGTTTGGAAGTCTTTGTGAAAAATTGCAACGATTTCAAAATATGTTGGACTCATCATCTCAGCCAAATTTTCAAGAGTCCTACTCATCCTTTTCAGTCTCACTGATTCAAAATGAACAACTATCAATACTGGACTTGAGTGTGGACCCCTTGCGTGAGTCCGAGCAACAATCACAAAATCCGATGGACTAACAATTTAACCACAATTTTCAAAATCAAATTCCACACTCATCTTTTCAAGAAGAACCAATTGCAAAAGTATGGAAGACATGATTTCGACTCCAAATTTGTTACCGGCCTATTAGTAGGTTAGACTCACTAATGAGGGAATTGATCAATGAGAGCGAGGAAAGTCTTTCCTATCGACTTTTGACTGATCCTTATATCCCTAACTCTACTGATTGGACCCAAGAATCATGTCATTTTTGAAATCCAATTTCAATTTCATAATACCAACCTGAACTTGACCAACATCAACCTCTTGACATTTTGGCAAGTTATCCTTTTCCTGAAATTGAACTTGAACTTGAAAGTGACCTTGAACGTCATGTTGGTGATTCTATTTCACTTTTTGATTCAGTAATGACTCCGGTATCTTTACCAGATTTTTTCTCTATTTCGGAGTCAACATTGAATCCTGTACCAGTACACTGTGAAATTGAATCACCAATATCTTATAATCACACTTTATTAATGGGGAAAGTGTGTGAACTGAAATCACCTAGAAGGGGGGTGAATAGGTGACTAGCTAATCTAATGGTGAATTAATGCAAAATTAAAACTATTTATGCAAACTAAAAATCTTAAGCATAACACACCAAGTATAACCTAAGAGTGTAGCTGAATTTCCCGTGAAGGGCTCTGGACTATCTCCTCAAGATTCTCTAGATAAGAGTTGAGGTGCCGCTTTGGCTCTCTTGGTTGAGTACAAGTGTGAGCAAATAATCCCCAAGCATATATCCACACAATATATCAAGCATATAAGAGATATGAGCAATAAGCATAAGTAAGATATAATGACAAGTGAGAGATAGAGAGAGCAATCGCAAACACGAGAGATTTGTTTCAAGGTTCGAGCACACTTGCTCTACGTCCGCGCCTTCAACACTATGAAGGATTTTCACTAAAACCGATCCCACCGGATCACTCGGTGCCGCAACACCCACAAGTGAGTTTACACGAGAACTCCTTTGTACTCTCTAGTCCCTCTCTTGTTACCGCAAGAACAACATACCGCAAGCACGCAAGTACCGAGGCCGCACCTCTACAATGAGCTCTATTAGAATTCGAAACACCGCGAACCTGCAAGTCCGTCTCCTCAAAGTAAAAAGATGAAAACTTTGGTGATCAAAACACTTTGATCACCTAAAATCGTCTCACAATAAAATCCCTATTGGATTGATATAGCAACGGATAGCTCAAGTGTTTGTCAGAAAACTAGGATTGAAGTTGTGGTGGAAAACAAAAGAAATCACTTTTGAAAACTCTTGATAAACTCTCCTTCTGAATGGAAGTATTTGGCTCTAAAACAAGTGGAGATAAACACTGAATAGAGTAGGAAAAATTAGCTTTGAAATTCTCCAAAAATCTTATCTCAAACAGTCCAAGGGAAGCCCACTTTATAGGCTCCTCAAAAACTAGCCATTGCAGGCCAGGTCAGCAGTCTGGACTGCTAGTGGTCGTCTGGCAAACGGCCAGATTTCTGACCGTTGGGCCAGCGATCGACCGGCCGGTCGACCGTGGCCTGGATACAGAGAGTAGAGCTATCTGCCGGTCGACCGCCCGGTCGACCGGGGCCATTTCTAGAGAGCAGAACTCTCTGGCGGTCGATCAGGTCGGTCGACTGACCCCAGCCAAACAAGGCGTGCACGTTTTGTGCACGTCGGTCGACCGTGCGGTCGACCGGCTGAAGGCCAGAAAACTGTTTTTTGGGATTTAAAAACTTGGCTTTTATCTTTAATAAAATCCCATAAATCCACAAAAAATCTACAAAAATAAGTTCAGTAATATACTTTGATAAACAAACATGTTTGAGTAAAAATCAAAACATGTTACAAACATTTTGAACTATTTTTGTAACTTGAAATTTTTGGCTTAAAACAAAACCGTATTTTTCAAATTGATTTTTCCAAAACTTCTCCAAATACAAAAATAAGATATTTTAAATACTTTTAAAGCATAGAGTATATGGATATGATCCACTACACATACATGATGAAATATCTATGTTTTTGACGATAAGCACTAACATAGTTTTGGTTAAAATACATGTATATATGAAAATCCAAAAACCAAAACGGTATTTTTTCAAAATGAAAACTCTTTTGTATTTTTCCAAAATGAAAAATCTTTTATAGAAACTCATCTAAATCTTGTGTGTGAGTGTATAAGATACTTAGCAATCCACCAACTATTCTATCCTTTACATTTTATCTAAAAACAAAATCTTACTAAAAAATAAACCTAGACACAAGTCTTCTCTTGAAGGCCTTCACTTGAAAATCTTCTTCTCCTTCTTGACTTGGTCCAAACTTGATCCAAAAAGCTAGACTCCTCTTGAGTACTTAATGTGGTCTTGATGCGCAAGCTCTTGAATTAAACCGTGCTAGCTCCAAAACTTGACTTGAAATTCTTTATTGAAGCTGCACATCTACTATGATTTTGATCACAAATCTGAGACTAAATCAACACAAGATCATTAGTATTATAACTACATGAATTAATCATCATCAAAACTAGAGTGATAGGCTTTTGGGCCAACAATCTCCCCCTTTTTGATGATGACAAAACTCATGGAGTTATATATGCATGGATTAAAGTTAAGCTTCATAGAATTTCCCTTTAACTCATGCATAGCAATAAATAAAAATATATATCAATGAAGTACATGAAACTAAACAAACATATATGCATCAATAAGGTGAGAAAAATATGCATAAATCAAAAGTTCTTTTTCTAAAAACTTTCTCCCCTCTTTGTTTAAACTTTCAAAAACATTCTCCTCAAAAACACAAGATGCATAAACTCAATATATGCAAAAACACAAATATGCATATATAAACTCAAAATCTTCTCCCCCTTTTTGTCAATCATCAACAAAGGGGTAAAATAAAACAAATCAATAATAAGAATATATATACGATATACATTCATGAAGAGGAAGACGCTAAGTTAGCTTCCCTGCATACATGCATTACATGAAGAAGGGATGACAAGCCTTAACTCACAAACGCATAATATACAATGCATAAGTGGAGATGTTAAGCTCCTCCTACACACGTGTATCACATAAAGAAGAGATGTCAAGCTCCTCAATATAAGATACACTCAACTGAATCTATATCTAGAAGAGATGTTAAGCTCCCTTGCATATAGGCAATACATATCAAAATATTTTTAACATAAATTTTGATAATTACTCAAGATAATAAAAACACATTTTGAGATATCTTTGTAAATAAACAAAAATTTTTAAGATACCAATTGTAAATAAACATTACAAATTTTGATTTTTTCTTAAATCACTAAATCAATTTGAGATATCACAAGATTTTGACACCATATAAAATAGAAAATTTGTGATACCAATTGAAATTGAAATACTTGTACATTTTGATACCAATGAAAGAAAATATTTTATATATACCAATTGAAATACATGGTAAATTGATACCAAATAGGTAAAACATATTGATACCAAATGAAATTTAAACCCAATTGGAAATCGAAACATATCAATACCAATTAAAGTATATTGTAAATATTGATACCAAGAAAAATACCAATTGAAAATAATGCATAAGCTTCTAAAAATACCAATTGAGATACCAATTGAAAATAATGCATAAGCTTCTAAAAATACCAATTGAGATACCAATTGAAAACTAGATTTAATTCAAGCTTAACATAAACATACTTTGTGCTTTAAACATGTAAATATCTTGTAAATCAAGCACATACATATCATATATATGTATGAAAATGAAAATACCAATAGAAATTGATATTTTTTGAAATTAAAGCATACATATATAGAAAACAAAATATGAGTATACAAAATATGTCAATTGTGATACCAATTGAAACTATGATGTGAAATTAGTGTATAACTCATAAAAATCTACCCTTTTCATGCACATGATAAAAGATATGTAATTTGAGCATACAAGGCATGGTCGCCATCCATCCGCCCTTATTGGGGTTGGTAGGGGTTTTCAAAAAAATAAAAGTTTGAAAATATTTTTATTGTGAAAACACTACCAAATGAAAAATAAATAACTAGTTAAAGTAATTTTTGAAAAACTAGTTAAAGATCCTTCAAATACGAAACCAAATCATATGTATATCATGAAACATACTAAATACATAGGAATTGACACTCGAAATCTATAAAGCACAAAAGTTCTCATAAAAATAATGTCATGAGTAAACAAATGAAGTGTGAGTGCACAAACAACATGTGAATAGCATTTTCATGAAACTAAGCAAGAAAGCTCAAATTATCAAACACGTGAAAAACATGAAAATTTATTTTTCATCTAAAAATAAACTTCTAGGCATATGTATGTATTTATCCAAAACTAACAATATGCGTACATATCAGAAACATAAAAAAAGTCTATAAAGTAAATTGCGTGAAGGCAAATGACTCAAGGGTATACATGTATATTTATTAGATTTGAACAAAAATACATATATATGAAGCAAAAAAAACATACAAAAAGTATAAGCAAGACATGTATAAATGAGGAATCATAAAAAATAGACTATACATGTGCATATAGTGAGTACACATGAGCAATGAAGTACAAATATATATGAATCAAATGTTGCTCACTACTTGTACACGTATATATACAAGTTTGATAAAAACTACATCTAAACAAGTATTTACCACAAGAAGTTCAATACATGATCATAAAAACAAAACATGCTAAAATCATATATGGTATATATCAAAGCATGTAAACGAAAGGAGTTTAGAGATAGTTACCAAACTATAAAAAACTATACTCTAAGTCTCCAAAACCTAGTGGTAGTCCCACCAAATCTCCTTGATAGCGGTGCATCAATTTTGTGTGTCCATCTAGTCTATGTGCATCCACCACTAAGGCACCATTCCTCTCACGTCATGTGGGAGCCCGCACCTATATCAAATACAAAGGTGGAGATTTTGGTACCCATTTTCTTTGGGTCCACGAGGTTTAGCATGATTTGGAACCCAAACATTTTTGTTAACAAAATTTAAAACATTTACTCTGTCATAACAAAATTTTTTCTAAATGGCCTTTGCGACCGCAATGTGTACACTTGTACACTCTAGCATGCATATGTGTATGAGTGTGATCATAACGTGCAAAGTGTGCATATGCATGTTGTGGTTGATGTGCATGAACATGTGGAGCTTGTTTCTTTAAAAATAAGGTTTCCAATCTATTATGATTAAATGCACAATTACTCAAAGTTAAGCTTAAACAATCAATTCTATTTTTCAAAAATTTAATCTCATTTTCATCAATAGTAGCATGTAAAGCATGGTGAGAATCATTATTCTTTTTCTTTTTAGAAACATTTTCTTTTTCTTTTGAAATAACTTTTCTTTTCAAAGAGGCGTTTTCTTGCAAAGCTATCTCTTTTGTTTTTCACCAAAACAATTGTATCTTTTAAAGAAGTATTTCCTTCACCAAGATCTTTTAATTTAGAAGACAAGAAAATATTCTCATTTTTCAAAAATTTGTTTTCTTTTGAAATGCATTCTAATTTATTTTTAAAAGAATCATTTTCTTCTAAAATGGAGTCATATTTCTTTTTCAAATTCTTATTTTCCTTTTTAAGCAAATCATATTTTTCAAGGAGTAGTTGATAAAAAGATGCAAGTTCATCATATGGCATATCAGCATCCTCATCAAGCTCGGATTCAGGGTTTACCTCAAGGGGGTTATCCCCTTGGACTATGTAGCATACGTTGGAAGCGTCACTTCCAACATCCGAGTCGCTCCCCGCATAATATTGTTCTTGTTCGCCAAGGGAGACAATGGTGTTCCAAACTACAAAAGTCAAATCAAGATTAGTAACCCTAGATAAATATTTATCATTTATGGTACTCTTTAAAGCATGGATGGCTTTTGCATTGCCTCAATATTTTTGCCATTTAAACAATAAGAATCTCTAATAGTGGCAAAATAAACATGAATACCTAGGCCTTTGAGGTCAGAACCTTCCAAGTTTGGATATTAAGAATGTCAAAGGTGGGAGGTGTCATGAAGTCCATGTGTGTGTACAAATATTGTGATTAGTTATAAATGAGGATCTTTAACTCAAGGTGGTTAGACCCAAATCAAGAGCACTTGGCTCTAATACCAATTGAAATCACCTAGAGGGAGGTGAATAGGTGACTAGCTATGCAAACTAAAAATCTTAAGCACAACACACCAAGTATAACCTAAGAGTGTAGCCGAATTTTCCGTGAAGGGCTCTGGACTATCTCCTCAAGATTCTCTAGATAAGAGTTGAGGTGCCGCTTTGGCTTCCTTGGTTGAGTACAAGTGTGAGCAAATAAATCCCAAGCATATATCAATTTAAGCACATAATATATCAAGCATATAAGAGATATGAGTAATAAGCATAAGAAAAATATAAAGACAAATGAGAGATAGAGAGAGCAGTCGCAAACACGGGAGATTTGTTTCGAGGTTTGAGCACACTTGCTCTACGTCCCCGCCTTCAACACTATGAAGGATTTCCACTAAAAACTGATCCCACCGGATCACTCGGTGCCGCAACACCTACAAGTGAGTTCACACTAGAACTCCTTTGGACTCTCTAGTCCCCCTCTTGTTCCTGCAAGAACAACACACTGCAAGCACGCAAGCTTGCCGAGGTCGACCTCTACAATGAGCTCTCACTAGAACTCGAAACATCACGAACTCGCAAGTTCGCCTCCTCCAAGTACAAAGATGAAAAACTTTGGTGATCACAACACTTTGATCACCTAAAATCCTCTCACCAAAAAGATCCCTATAGGATTGGTATAGCAACGGATAGCTCAAGTGTTTGTGAGAAAATTAGGATTGAAGTTATGGTGGAAAACACAAGAAATCACTTTTGAAAACTCTTGATAAACTCTCTTTTTGAATGAAAGTATTTGGCTCTAAAACGAGTGAAGATAAACACTTAATAGAGTAGGAAAATTAGCTTTGAAACTCTCCAAAAAATCTTATCTCAAACAGTCCAAGGGAAGTGATTGGTAGTGAAAAGTGCATTTTTATCATTACATTTACCATCACATTTTCATATTTATTCCTATAATTCTGAACATTTACTAATATTTTATTATTTATTGTGTGCAGGCCTTGAGAAATAAAAATAAAAGAATAAAACCTTAAAAGAAGCCCAAAAGCCCATGTCCAAGCCCAAGTGAAAAATTGCAATTATCAAATGTCAAAGTTGCAATTACAAATTGCAAGAATTGCAAATATTAAAAGAAGAGTAAAGGGATGGACTTCTACTAAATCCTAAATGCTTGCAGGATGAGGATAAAAAGAGTGCAAGAGATTAAATTCGTTTAAAAATATGAGAAGATTTGAGATCTAGGGTAACTTGCTTCTAAAGTTATCTCGAAATCCCAAGATGAAGAGTCGGGATGCAACTTCTAGAAGACTACACCCAGATGGACGTACCAGAGGAGGCCACGCGCCAAAGCGCGTGGCCAGCCGCCACTACTTGGCCACGGAAACGCGGCCCAAGCCGCGTTTCCGCGACAGCCTGGATGAGACTGGGCAACAGTTTTCGTGGAGGAGTTCGATCTGGACTCTACTTCCTTCTGCACCTATAAATATCCCTGCAGAGCAACAGAGAAGGGCGTACATCGAACTACAGAGCAAAAATCTAGGGTTTTTAGGTTAACTTGTAATTTAGGTTAGGTTTATTTTCGTTTTCTTTTGTAATTTTTGTAACTAAGAGGAGAGGATGCTTTCATGGAGGAAGGAGTTCATGCTTGTACTGAGGTGACATCGGTGTAAGTCTTACTTTTCCTCCATTGTTAATTGAATCGACTCAAAGTTTGTTTTTGTTCTTTTTATTTTATTCTTGTATTCTCTGTTCTTGTTTTCTTTTATTGTTTCTCTCTGATGTTTTTGTGAACCATGAGATCTGATTGTTTCGAGACTGCCTAGCCGAAGAAGTGCCCTTGATGGCCTATGGAGATGAACAAGCCTTCTCTTTAGTTTGTCTTTTCTTTTCGTAGTGTAGATTGCGAAGGTGGACGATCCTATACGCCATACTTGATTGCCTTCAAAGACAAGGTAAGTCGTTGCAAACGGAGCAAAGGTAAGCAGGGCAGAAGAGGTATGTATGTGTTATAATTTTCTTTCTTTGTAATTTTAGTTTAGGTCACCAACTCTACTTCTCTCCAATTTCTTTCACACTTCTCATTGTAAATACCACACTTCTCATTGTAAATACCACTATAAATAATAAAAATAAATAAAAAAGAGATAACTCGCTTACAAGCTTCCATCGCTAGTCCCTCCCTGAGGATCACGACCCGCATAGCCATTGCTACAGCGGATTAGAATTGAGCACCTTGCACATCTCTAATTCTTAAATCTGATATATTATATTTTGTGTGCAGGAAAAACTCAATCAAAATTTTGGCGCCGTTGCCGGGGAGGGACGGTAAGTATTCTCTTAAAAAAATTAAAAAAAATTAACTAATTCTTTTATTCTTTCTGTTTGTCGGTTTGGAGAACAGGAAAAATTATAGCAGAAAAGGACATATAGCAACTTTGTGCCTCTGCCCTCGAAGGCAGAGCAACAGAGCCTACTTCAGTGTCGCGGTTCCGCGGCAATAGCCGCGTTTCCGCGGCCTGAGTAGTGAACTACTCACTGATTTTTCTGCAGGTTGCTACAAATTGAAATTTTTGTTTTTTGCTTTGTCAATTTTTTCTCTGTGATCACCCTGCATACTGCTAATTAATCAATAGTAAAATACTTGTTGAAAAAGATAAAAATTGATTAGACATTTGCATCTTAGGCACGTGTCTTTTCAATTCCTTTATTTTACTGTTGAAGAGTGATGGAGCAAGGTACTTTCGCATTTCATGTAGAATAGGACTCATCTCTTGGTTGATTTTCATTGCTTTGAGTGAATCTTATTTACATATCTTGTACACTTGCACAAACTTATATTAAGGGCACTAACCCATAACAAGATAAAGTGGGGATTTAATCACCCTTCCTTAGCCCAAAAATCAGATTCCAAGCACTCACTAACCCAAGCCTAGCTGAAAATTAGTAGACGTTGGCCCTAGGGACATCTCAGACTCAATTAGGAGATTATCCTAAGGGGGAACGGTGTTGGAATTTGACTCCTGCCAAATCAGTGTCTAGGAAGGGGATTGAGGGCCGAAAGCCCGAAGATTGGTGGTTATTTAATTAAGGAACGTCTTTGACGGAAAACTTCCCACCACTCTTGCCCTGACCTGGCTGATTAACTTGTGGTCAAAGTCTACACCCTACCTCCCGTGGACAGTCTAACAGTTAGGAGTCGTCTAGGTCATAAGTCTACCCTAACTTAGGTTAGAATTTTTTCTTTATTGTTTGATTATTTGTTTGTTTTCTTTTTCTTTGTTTGTGTTTGTGTGATATGGCATATAATAATAATTTTTCCAATTTTAATCCATATTACACACCAAACTCTTTTTCGGATATTACCAACCCGACATATCATAATTTTGACCAACCTAGTGTGCCGGAATGGTCTTATCCGAATGAATATAACCCATACCCCCCATCTTATGACCATAATTTCCATACCACTTTCAACTCTTCACAGAGTTCATGGGGTTTCGCTTCCCCCGACTCCAATTTTCAACCAACTTGTCCTCCGTATCCACCTTGTCCACAATATTCCCAAGATTCATACTCAGATCCACCCATTCAGAATAGAAAACCATCTATCCGGGAAATGATGAGTATGCATGAGTCCAAGCAACAATTACCATCAATCTTAGACAAGATGATGCGTGAGTCCACCGACTCACAACTTCATCACGATTGTCCCAACAACACTTCCTCTTTTCAAGTCCAATCACACAATGATGCACCAATCGACTATGAAAAGATGCTTGAAGCCATGACTCAGGCTAGATTAGCTCGTGATCATGAAATAAATATGATGGTTCAATCTTTACGTTCTCACCGTTCGATCAATTCTGATATCGCTAATCATTCTGTTAGAGCCGACGAGTCACGTTACTTTGGACAACAAGATTCTAATTCAGTACTATCATTTGAACTTGCCGAAACTCCAATTTTTGATAGTTTGGCAAGTTTGTCCTTTCCTGAAATAGAACTTGAGCATGAATATGATCATGATCTCCCACTTGGTGATTCAATTCTACTTCCTGATTCAATAATGACTCCGGTGTCTCCACCTGATTTTACTTTTCCCGAGTCAACATTGGATCCTGTGCTAATTCATCATGAATTTGAATCACCCATTTTTTATGATCATATTGAACTTGACCAATTTTATAATTTTGAAAGTCCCATGGATAAATTGGCAAGTTCTCGTTTTTATGATATTGAACTCAATGAGATATGTGACCTAGATTCTCAAATCTATGATCAAGTTCAAATTCCCGAATCATTATTGACTCCTGTTTTGTTACCCGACTTAGGTAATATTTTAGAGTCAGTTTTGATTCCCACACCTATCATTCCTGAACTTGAATCACCAATATTGAGTCACATTCCATTGTGGGAAGATGATTGTGAACTTGAGCTTCAACTTATTGATTTGGACCCACTTCCTGAACCTAGCCTGACTCCTGAACCCTTACTTGATTTAAGTTTCTTTCCTGAGTCGGTATTCGTTCCCGTACTTATGACGTCCAAGTCAACTATTCCATCTTTTCATACTCCATTTTGGGACAAGGCGGTTGACACAATTGACTCTGAAATTAATTATGAAATTTGGAAATTTGATGGGGTGGAATTATTAAAAAATGATAATACATACATTTTAGTGGGTTATACAAGAGAAATTTTTGGTGGGTTCCTCCACATACTACATTATCTTGATTGGGTAGCAACGCTTGGCCCAATTAGACCACCACCGGAACCACCACCTTGAGGTAACTTCTGCCTTCCCTTTCTTCTTTTTCATGCATATATGCATTCATTCATACATTGAGGATAATGCATGAGATAAGTGTGGGGGTAGGCTTTACTAACATACTAACATAGGTAGAAACTAACAAAAATTTGCTAATAAAAAAAATTTATAAAAAGGACAATATTTTGACTTATCTTTTGAAATAAATCTAAGTTAGTTTTAAGAATTAGGAAAATCATTGTTAGGATTTCTAAAAACTTGGTCAAAATAAATAAATTGTTTAATTTTTAGGTATAGGAGGAGAAATTGAATAATTAATTAGTCTTGATTTTTACCTTAATGAAATGTGCATACCTAATGCATATCTAGGATTCTAAGACAAAGACCCTTGTGCCTCATATAAAAAAAATCACTAATTAAGCTGGATACATGTGCCTCAAGAAGCATAAGTATTCACGCCCAAAGGTGAGTTTATAAATAAAGTCCATAGTTTTGTGGCCTAGTTCACTCGAATTTGAGTCCGCGGGGTGTTTTCTCACCTGGTGCCCTAAAGCCTACCGGTTTGGGAGCCACCGACTTTAAGTTCGCTACATAGGTGGATTAGAAAGCCTAAGAAAACTACGAAATATTATATATGTATTAACACATCTAATAGTCAATTAGTTAGGTATGAGGGCCTCAAGAGGCCTTGATACTTACACGAAAGAAAATTAGATGAGTTATACATATTTAAAAAATATATATATATAATATATATATTCATAATAATAATAAAGAGGCATGAGAGTCCAAGTTAAGGAATTCCTAGTAAAAATTCATAAGGATGCATATGATTTTTGGTAACGAAAAAGACTACACACAAATTCAATTTTGATCCTTACTTAAAACGGATAACCAATTTACTTTATAAAGACTAAGTTTAAGAATGAATAAAAATGAGGATCCTAAAAACTTATAGATTACTTAGTCTTTTCAAAAGTATTTCAAATATTTTCCTTTTCATGGATTTTGTAGGTGTAATCCGCTGAAAACCCTCACGAGACAACACTCGTCCTCTAGGGTAACCTAGGGGTTTAACGGCTTGTTGCACGTGCTAAGTGCAACCGTGATTCCTACGAAAGTGAGTTAGCTAGATTAGTTTTTCTTTTTCTTTTTGATTTTTACTCGAGGACGAGCAAAAAGATAAGTGTGGGGGTGTGATTGGTAGTGAAAAGTGCATTTTTATCATTACATTTACCATCACATTTTCATATTTATTCTTATAATTCTGCACATTTACTAATATTTTATTATTTATTGTGTGCAGACCTTGAGAAATAAAAATAAAAGAATAAAGCCTTAAAAGAAGCCCAAAAGCCCATGTCCAAGCCCAAGTGAAAAATTGCAATTATCAAATGTCAAAGTTGCAATTACCAATTGCAAGAATTGCAAATATTAAAAGAAGAGTAAAGGGATGGACTTCTACTAAATCCTAAATGCTTGCAGGATGAGGATAAAAAGAGTGCAAGAGATTAAATCCGTTTAAAAGATATGGGAAGATTTGAGATCTAGGGTAACTTGCTTCCAAAGTTATCTCGAAATCCCAAGATGAAGAGTCGGGATGCAACTTCTAGAAGACAACACCCAGATGGACGTACCAGAAGAGGCCACGCGCCAAAGCGCGTGGCCAGCCGCCACTACTTGGCCGCAGAAACGCGGCCCAAGCCGCGGAAACGTGGCAGCCTGGATGAGACTGGGCAACAGTTTTCGTGGAGGAATTCGATCTGGACTCTACTTCCTTCTGCACCTATAAATATTCCTGCAGAGCAACAGAGAAGGGCGTACAGCGAACTACAGAGCAAAAATCTAGGGTTTTTAGGTTAACTTGTAATTTAGGTTAGGTTTTATTTTCATTTTCTTTTGTAATTTTTGTAACTAAGAGGAGAGGATGCTTTCATGGAGGAAGGAGTTCATGCTTGTACTGAGGTGACATCGGTGTAAGTCTTACTTTTCCTCCATTGTTAATTGAATCGACTCAAGGTTTGTTTTTGTTCTTTTTATTTTATTCTTGTATTCTCTGTTCTTGTTTTCTTTTATTATTTCTCTCTGATGTTTTTGTGAACCATGAGATCTGATTGCTTCAAGACTGCCTAGCCGAAGAAGTGCCCTTGATGGCCTATAGAGATGAACAAGCCTTCTCTTTAGTTTATCTTTTCTTTTCGTAGTGTAGATCGCGAAGGTGGACGATCCTATACGCCATACTTGAATGCCTTCAAAGACAAGGTAAGTCGTTGCAAACGGAGCAAAGGTAAGCAGGGCAGAAGAGGTATGTATGTGTTATAGTGTTCTTTCTTTGTAATTTTAGTTTAGGTCACTAACTCTACTTCTCTCCAATTTCTTTCACACTTCTCATTGTAAATACCACACTTCTCAGTGTAAATACCACTGTAAATAATAAAAATAAATAAAAAAGAGATAACTTGCTTACAAGCTTCCATCGCTAGTCCCTCCCTGAGGATCACGACCCACATAGCCATTGCTACAGTGGATTAGAATTGAGCACCTTGCACATCTCTAATTCTTAAATCTGATATATTATATTTTGCGTGCAGGAAAAACTCAATCAGGAAGCCCAATTTATAGGCTCCTCAAAAATTAGCCGTTGCAGGCTAGGTCAGCAGTTTGGACTGCTGGCGGTCGACCGCCCGGTCAACCAGCCAACGGTCAGATTTCTGACCGTTGGGCCAGCGGTCGACCGGCCGGTCGATCGTGGCCTCGATACAGAGAGCAGAGCTCTCTGCCGGTCGATCGCCTGGTCGACCGGGGCCATTTCCAGAGAGAAGAACTCTCTGGCGATCGACCGGGTCAATCGACCGGCCCTCCAGCCAAACAAGGCGTGCACGTTTTATGCACGTCGGTCGACCGCCCGGTCGACCGGCTGAAGGCCAGAAAACTGTTTTTGGGGATTTAAAAACTTGGCTTTTTATCTTTAATAAAATCCCATAAATCCACAAAAAATCTACAAAATAAGCTCAGTAATATACTTTGATAAACAAACATATTTGAGTAAAAATAAAAACATGTTACAAACATTTTGAACTATTTTTGTAACTAGAAATTTTTGGCTTAAAACAAAAACCGTATTTTTTCAAATTGAATTTTTCAAAACTTCTCCAAATACAAAAACAAGATATTTTAAATACTTTTAAAGCATAGAGTGTATGGATATGATCCACTATACATACATGATAAAATATCTATATTTTTGACAATAAGCACAAAAATAGTTTTAGTTAAAACACATGTATATATGAAAATTCAAAAACCAAAATGGTATTTTTCCAAAATGAAAACTCTTTTGTATTTTTCTAAAATGAAAACTCTTTTATAAAAACTCATCTAAATCTCGTGTGTGAGTGTATAAGATACTTGAGCAATCCACCAACTATTCTATCCTTTATATTTTATCTAAAAGCAAAACTTACTAAAAAACAAACCTAGACATAAGTCTTCTCTTGAAGGTCTTCACTTGAAAATCTTCTTCTCCTTCTTGACTTGGTCCAAACTTGATCTAAAGAGTTAGACTCCTCTTGAGTACTTGATGTGGTCTTGATGCGCAAGCTCTTGAATCAAACTATGCTAGCTCTAAAACTTAACTTGAAATCCTTTGTTGAAGCTACACACTTACTATGATCTTGATCACAAATCTGAGACTAAATAAACACAAGATCATTAGTACTATAACTACATGAGTTAATCATCATCAAAACTAGAGTGATGGGCCTTTGGGCCAACATGAACATCAATTCTTTGATTTGGACCCTATTTTTGAACCAATTTTGACTCTCATTGTTGACTCTCGACTTGATCTTAGTCAAATTTCCGAGTCGATATCGGTTTTTGTTTCTGATCCATTTGAGTCCAAATTCATCATCTCCCAAAATCACACTTCATTGTTGGACAAGGATGTTGAAGAAAATAACTCAGTAATTATTTTTAAAAATTAGAAATTAGATGGGGATAAGTTTTTAAATAAGACCATTCAGTCAATCATTCTTTTACTGGGTAGTATTAGAGAGGTCACTGGTGGATTTATACAAGATTCACAATATCTTGATTGGGTAGCAATGCTTGGCCCAGTCAGACCACCACCGAGTTACCACCATGAGGCAAATTTTCTTCCCTCTCCATTTGTTTCATGGATATACACATTCACGATGCATAATATCTATTTATTAATGGACCAGATTATTTTGCAATATGATTTGTTGGCAGTTAAAGTTTTGACGTCATAAAGTTATGCATAATATCTATTCAGTACGACTTGCTTGGCCCAAGTCGGAGATTGTTAGACTTATTATGCTTTTAAAGTCTAATTTCATTTGGGCCTAATCAAGTCAACTAGATATTTGTATCCGCCCACTTAGCCTGTGTTGTTTGACCCAATAAACAATTGATCAAGCCTAAATAGTTTGGGTCTAGACATGTTTTCAATTACACTTAGGCATGAGTGTATTTAAATTAAAATGTGGGACCCATCTACATGTGTGGAACTCGTATTATAAATCAAGGGTCTAGATCTATGATGAGTTGAACTAGGGTTCATTGATGCTATATATATCATGGATAGGGTTCCTTCTCCACTACAATGACAATCTCTCTCTTGAAGGCCTCTCATCTCCTCTAAGGATAAAAAAGAGAACTTGGTGGCTGGAGAGAAGAATCATCTCCCTCAACTCCGGCGTCCTCGAGATCGTGCAACCTTCAACATCATTTTTGTGATGGAATCAGGTATGCCTAAAACCCTCCTTCTCTTTGACCATGATAAAGAGGCTTACAGTATATGTGTGGATCTTGTATGGAATAAAATTAAATCTAAAACTCTCGTCCCTGAGGATTCAACCCGTATAGCTAATATTCTATAATAAAAGTATTGAGGAAGTCAAAGCACACACATTTTTACAAATTTTCTAAAATACACGTTTTCGTGCATGGTTTTACCTCTGAGCACCAACGGCCAGATCTTTAGGCATGAGATCCCCTTATTTACTTGTATTCAGTTCTTCTGATAAGATTGCATCTATGTCTCTTTGATCTTCAGAAAATTATCTTTAATCTTGACCTAGAGAATCTTATCGTTGAAAATCTGAATTATTTAGGACATATTGGGCATTTTTCTTCTTTTTCTCCATTATTTAGAATCTGCATACTATTAGACATTAAAACAATTAAATAGCAAAATTTAAATAAAAAATAGATATGAAAATGTGACATATAATATGCAATATATGTTAATAATCATCTTCTTCAAGTGGGCTTCTCTAAAATCTAGGTTTTGACCTTTCGAGCTCGATTCCCATGCTTGAATCAACTTGAGTACTTCAATACCTTTCTTTAGAGGTAGAGTGAAGCAAAAACTCTAACTCTTGAAACCTGTAAGCTAAAAAAAACTTGAACTTGATTGAGCTTTGGAATCATCAAACAAAACGGTGATTATACCCCTTGGCCAACATTGTCAAATTTAGTTTAATATTTTACTAGTAAAAATGGATGCACACTCTTTATCAGCAGGTTGTACTAATCTTTCTTCTTCTAGTTATCATGGTAATTTATATTTGACTAGTCAAGAATGTCATGATTTGCATATGCCTTTACCCGATACTCCAATTTTTTCATTAACGCAACTAGTAATACCCTTTATAGATTTTATTGCTTCTCCTGAACCTGCTAATTCACCTTCTACTTTCACTATCGAAGTATCAACTTTCATGACAGAAGAAAATTTTGAGGTTTGAAAAGTTTTTAAAAAGAAACTATTAATGGAGTTAGGATGGTTGTATGCAAGTTTTGCCCCGAAGTTTCTTATACTTTTCTAAAAAATAGTAAAACTGGCAACTAACTAGGCACATTAAGGCAAATCACCCTCAAAACCAACCACGATAAACACAAATTTTCACTTTAGGTGGCACACTAAGCATTTTTAGTTATAACCGTCAAAGAGGTAAAACTAATTTAGCTAAATATCTTATTCAAGCTGAATAATCTTTTAATTTTACCAAAAATGAAGCATTCATAATTTTTATTAGAACACACATAATCTTGAATATGATCCATTCTGTAAAGATTGTATCAGATCGAACATATTCAGGGTACTGAAGATAGAAAATACCTTTTACTTGCAATTTTTTCTGGTACGCCATAACGAGTTGCACTTATTTCTGATTGCTGGGAAGTTCTGAATGACTTTCATTATATAGTTGTTACTGTACATTTTATTGATTCTGATTTCTTTTAAACAAAAGAATTATTATTTTTAAAAAATTTACTTTTTCTCATAATGTTTCTACTCTTAGTCAGACTATTATGAAAGTTGTTAGAGATTTTAGACTTGAATCTAGATTTTTTTTATATTTTAGTTGATAATGCTAGCAAAAATACTGTTGCGATTGAGTTTTTAAAAAATTATTTTAGACCGGTTTTGAATGAAAAACTTTTCATATTTGGTGCATATGTCACATCACTAACTTGTGTATACAAGATGGTTTAAAATGTATATATACTTATATTCAAAAGTTAAGAAATATTATTTTATTTATTAGAAGTAGTGATCTAAGGAGATGATGCTTGAAACAAATTTGTTTCTACTTAGGCTAACAAATTAAAAGTTTACCTCAAGACATAAGAACTCATTGGAACTCAACATATAATATGTTGAGAAAAGCTATTCCTTATCAAAATATAATAAATATGTTTATTTTCATGAAATTGCCAGATCAAAATATTTTCGTGGAGGAATAAAAAATTTGTTAGTAATTTGTGAATTTCTAAAAAAATTGAAATAGTAACAAGATTATTTTTCGGGATTTATTATCCCATAACTAATTTAGTATTTGATGAGTTAACCAAAATTATTGAACTATTTTATACAAATTGAAATGACTTTTTGCTGAAGATATTATTAATCTATGGAAGAAAAAATCAATAACTATTTTAAAGATTTTCCTACTATATTTTATTTTGCTACTATTATAGATTCTTTTATTAAATTTGAAAGATGTAAATATTTACTTGAAAATTTTATGAAAAAATGAATTATTATGATTCTGTCCTAGTATGGATATACATTGAGAATTCTATAAATAATTTGTATTATTTTTATGAATCACAATTTGAAAATAAACAATCATCATCCCATCCTGCATCTTCATCTAGGCCTAGAAGTTCTTTACTTATCTGATTTATTATCTACATTGAAAAGATCAAGAAGCTCAAACACATTAAATGGGCTTCATTATTATTCGACTCGTGCTATAGCTCCTGAGATTGATGCAGACTCAGAATTTGAAAATTTTAATATTTTAGCCTTGTGAAAAGCACAGGAATCAACATGTCCTGTGCTTTCCATCATAACATATGATTTACTAATCCTTATTGCCTCTACAATAGTTTCAGAATTTGCTTTTAGTATAATTAGACGAGTGCTAACTGATACGAGGAACCGCTTATCACCAGAAGCCATCGAGATGAGCATTTGCGGGAAGAACTAGTTGCAGAGACTAGGAGCAAAATAAATTATTAAAAGAAATCATTAAAGACTCTCCAGAAGATGAATGAAGAAATGAAGATCTATATACTTCATTTGTTACTTTATTATAATTCTATATACTTCATTTGTATTTGTATTCAATTTATGCTTCATTTATCTATATACTTCATTTCTATTTATTTCAATTTATCCAAATTATTGTATTGTTAAAAATTTACATTTGCATTTCACAACTTGTAGCAATTTTGTCAAATTTTATAGATTTTTTAATTTTTTATTATTATTTGGGATTTTAAACATTTTTTAAAAATATACTTTAAAATTTTATTTTTTGAATTTTTTTAAAAAATAAATTTGACCAGGTCAGCCTGGCCTGGACGGGTCAGCGGGCTGCGCCGAGTCCCCCAAAGGAGGATCGGGACGGGGCCATGTCGGGTCGACCGTTATTTGTGGACGGGTCCGTGCTTAGCCTGGCCCTGTCCTTAACCCGTCGGGGCCGGGTCGGCCTTGGCAAGGCCAAACCCGGCCTGTTTTGCTCCCCTATGGTAAACTCCTTCCTTACCTATGTATGAATTCTTGGTCATCGTCAATAAATTAGGATCTCATAATTTTCCTCTTCATAATACAATTACAATCACCTAAGATACTTAGATCTCTTGATTCTCATCACCATACTTCATTAAAAATCCACTCATATTGCCTTAAGTTCACATTCTCTCTTATAAATACCCCTTATGCCAAGCGCTTTCAATGGATACATACTCATTTATCTCAGCTAAGATATTGATATGAAGAACTCATTTTTTACATTCACAACAGCTATAGTTTCCTCTCGAAATGTCTTCTAGCTTCCTTAACTCCCTTGTACCGGGGGGGAGGGGGGAGAGAGAGAAAGAGAGAGAGAGAGAGAGAGAGAGAGAGAGAGAGAGAGAGTATAAAGTTTCTAAAGTAAGGAGATTAAGAAATCGACCAAGCCCACATTGTTCAATTATTCTTGGCCACTTCTTTCAAAGGACAAGAGTTTCCCTTCCTTTAGAAGATTGTAGAGATACTCACTAGAATCTCTTCAGTCTTAGAGGGGAACTCCTCTTTCAGTAGGCAAAAGAAATAATAAGGGTCAAGGATGTTGGGTTTATTTTATTTGATAAATAAAATAACCACTTATTAGTTTTTTATGGCCCATTAAAAATTTAAAGAAAAACCCACTGACAGGTAATTTTTTTCTAAAATGTGGGACACATTAAGTGAAGTTACAACTGTTGGAAAGAGAGAGTTTACTGATGGGGAAGTTGATTAGGATCGTCGAGGGGTCGTCGAGTGATCGCCGAGGAAGTCGACGACGAAGACGAAGGAAAACAGCAGCAGAAAACAAGCAGCAGCAGCAGAACAGGTTCTCCGGTCGACCGGGCCGGTCGACCGGACGTGCACAACGTGCACAAGTGAATCTCGGTCGACCGGCCCGGTCGACCGACTGACTGTACCCTAACTCTCGGTTAGAATCGGTCGACCGGCCGGTCGACCGGTGGAAGGGTCGGTCGACCGTCTCGGTCGACCGACAGTCGGGTTTGGGCTGAAATCTGCAGTTCGGAAACCTGTTGTATTTAAGGGTTGCTATTGTTTTCTAGGGTAAGAAGAAATCACAAAGGCTGCGGGAAAAGAAAGGCTGCATCTCTCTTGCATTCAAAGAGGTTGCTAGCAAGTTGTAATCATCTTCCTAATTGAAACTCTCTCCGTAGATTGCCCCGAGGACGTAGGCATTCAGGCCGAACCTCGTTAAATCGTGTGTTTTGTGATTGTGTGTTCTTCTCTTGTGATTTCTGTGATTTGGGTGTTCTTTGTGGTTGTGGAGATTGTTGGATTCTCTATTGGTTGTTGTCGGTGCGCACAACAAGTGGTATCAGAGCATCCAGGTTGCTCTTTGGGATTTCTGAGGATTCGGAGGGCTCGAGATCGGATCCGGTGGAGATCGTGTGTCGATCTCAGATCTGAGGTATTGGGTGTTCAAGGAGATCGTGTGTCGATCTCAGAAGGACTCAAGGAGGGCTCGTTGAATCCGTGGTGGAGTAGATCTGGTGAGAAACTCGATCTAGGGTTTCAAGGGACAGGTAAAAATCATATTTTTATCTGTGTATAGATCTATTTCAAGTTAGTTGATCTTCCGCGTAGATAGAGGATCAGAAAAATATCTCAATGGCAGAAGAAACTGCATCTGTTAAGACAATGAACAATCACCCAAGGATTGAAGTTGTTAAGTTCAATGGAACTAATAATTTCGGTATGTGGAGGTGTGAGGTTATGGATGCACTGAATGCATCGAACCTCGAGGACACGCTCCTATTGGAGAGGAAGAAGAACACGACCACTGATGAAGAGTGGGCGAAGATGAACAGATCGGCATGTGGCTTGATACGTTCATGCTTGTCGCAAGACATCAAATATCTTGCACAACATGAGACGTCGGCAAAGAAGCTGTGGGACACTCTTGCTAAGAAATACCTGACTAAGAGCGTGGAGTCTAGGTTGCAGCTTAAGAGTAAGCTGTATCAGTTCAGGATGCAGAGGGGAAGCACAGTAAACGAGCACATCAACCGATTCACAAAGCTTCTTACAGATCTGATAAATGTGGATGTCGTGGTAGAAGAGGAAGATAAGGCGGTTATCTTTCTGAATTCACTTCCTGCAGAGGAGTACGAGACATTCACACTGACCTTCATTAATGGAAGGCAGAGCTTGGATTATGATGAGGTGTCGTCTGCATTGATGAGTTATGAGACAAGGAAGAATGAGAGGCATCCTTCACAGTCAAGCTCAGTGGCGGAAGCACTGGAAGTAAGAAGCAGAAGTTCATCGCGGAAGGGCAAGGAGGTGAGAGGAAGATCGAAGTCCAGGTCGGGCTATAGGGATCTGAGGAAGGATCAGTGCATTCTCTGCCGAGAGATAGGGCACTGGAAAGTGGACTGTCCAAAGTTCAAGGGGAAGAAGAAGGAGTCGAAGGCTGAAACAAATCTTGCAAAAGTGACGAATACTCAGAGGAGCAGGTCACAGGCAGATGGAGCAGATTCAGACTCGTCAGGTTTCTCGTTTTCAGTCAGTTCTCCCATTATTGGTAACTCATGGAAAGATGAGTGGATTCTGGATACAGGTACAACATACCATGCGTGTCCTAATCGGGGCTGGTTTTCCAACTTTGAGCAGCTGGAGGGGTGTTCGGTCGTTATGGGCGATGATCACCCATGTAGCGTGGAGGGTGTAGGTACAATCCGAATCAGGATGTTTGATGGGATGGAAAGGGAGCTGAAAGGAGTGAGGTATGTACCTCAGTTGAAGAGAAATCTAATCTCCGTAGGAACTTTGGAAGCATCGGGCATGATGATATCGGTTCGAGATGGCGATCTCAAGATGATCAAGGGCTCGATGGTGGTAATGAAGGGCATCCGTCGAGGCAATCTCTACTACTTGAAGGGTAGTACGATTACAGATCAGGTGGAGACTTCAAGTTCTTCAGATGATGTTGGTCCGGAGGACTGGCAGGGAAAGGTCAGACACGAAGATGGAAGGTCTTTGCAAGCTCCTGCAAAGAGGGAATCCATGGAAGGTGCTGCTACCTGCAAGTTGGAATGTGGACACAGCGTTCTGGACAAGAAGACGGTGAGATTCAGCACCAATACTCACCACAATGAAGGTCTTCTTGATTGTGTTCACGTGAGTGTATGGGGACCTGCTAAGACGGCATCGCTTGGAGGTCACAGGTACTTTGTCTCTTTCATTGATTGTTCATCTAGGCAGTTGTGGATATATCCAATGAGACAAAGGGGTAAAGCCCTAGATGTGTTGAGGAAGTGGAGAAGAAAAATGGAGAGGCAGATAGGTAGAAAGATAAAGGAGCTTCATATTGGTAATGTTGGAAAAGACATTGACCGATTCCTACAGTTTGGCCAGAACACAGGGATTGCTACTCACTTCTCAACAGGTACAGATGGGTTGGCTAAAGAGATAGTCCGTTCCTTGCTGGAGGAGGTTCGGAA
Source organism: Agave tequilana (assembly GCA_038442645.1). Classification (NCBI taxonomy): domain Eukaryota; kingdom Viridiplantae; phylum Streptophyta; class Magnoliopsida; order Asparagales; family Asparagaceae; genus Agave; species Agave tequilana. The sequence continues at coordinate 50,738 of JAVJIF010014136.1, read as the reverse complement.
GTTATTGTCTAATTCAGGATTGGACAAGTCATTTTGGACTGAGGCGACTGAGTATGCTAGCCATCTCAGGAACAGATCGACTGCAATAGGAGGTAAAGCTCCATTGGGAACTTGGTCTGGAAAATTTGCTCAAGATCATGGTGTGCTGCGGGAGTTTGGAAGTCCGGCCTACTTCAGTGCCAAGAATGGCAAGGTAAATCCGCGAGCAAAGAGGTTTGTCTACTTGGGCGTCAAGGGAAACAGCTACAGGTTGTGGGACCCCGAAGACAAGAAAATCATGATGAGCAGACATGTCACACTTGGAGAGGCTTCAGTAGTGAAGTCCACTGTCTCTCAGCAGGTAGAGAGGACGGAGACCAAGGAAGGATTGCAGCGGGTGGAGGTTGATGCTACTCCATCATCTCCAGTTGGTTCGGCATCAGAGGAGACTTCATCGGAGGTGACACCGGGAGGAGTTCAAGATACCAGGGGTGATGCTGAACAGGATGACGACATTGCAGAGGATGTCGAGTTATTTGCAGCCATTGGAACCAAGGTGAAACCACGGTCGTGGTTGAAGAAGCATGAATCTCAAGCTTGTGATCATGACAAGCTGAAGTTGAAGGCCATTGTTCTCCATGATGGTCGGGAAGAGGTTCATATGACTCAGTCTGACAGGTTCACTGCTGCAGATACAGGTACCATTATTTGAGCTTGCTGAAGCTCATTTAAATGAACTACGTTTGGCTTGATCCTTTTGGGCAAAGGTACGTAGGCAGCCGTAAAGGCGCAGCCATTGGTGATGCAACTCTTATGAAGCTAATTGGGTTCTCGAGATGTTATTTTGGATCTTCATGGAGAGGTGAAGAGTTGTGGCCTATTGAAGCTTCACGTAGAGATGGAGAGACTTCACGTAGAGGTGAAGAGACTTCATGTAGAGGTGAAGTGGTGTGGCCAGTTGGATCTCACGTAGTGGTGAGATGGTGTGATCTCGATGAACAGGTTTATCTTCCGGTTAGAAGATGTTGAGCTTGCATAAGGAGAGGTATGCATCCAGTTGAAGCCGATGGTATTTGGTGTGCTCTACGCAGACTTGGTTAGACCGTCAGTGGAAGACAGGAAGACTGGATAGAGCTGGTCAGTGGGAGAGTCAGTGTTGACTCGTATGAAAGTCTTCGTGAGGTCGTGAAGTTGCGGAGAGGGAGCCACGGTTAGTGATCGGCAGGTATGGAAATTCTCCTAAGGTGAAGTGCAGGGAAGGCATGTGTGATGTTTTCAGGAATAGATGAGCCAAAGATTCCAAGCCGAGATCGTGTGTCGATTTCGCCAGGTGATAGACTGGGGTTCGTTGGATGTCGGCTCAGATTTTGGAATCTTCGCCGAGGTGGAGAATTGTTGGAAAGAGAGAGTTTACTGATGGGGAAGTTGATTAGGATCGTCGAGGGGTCGTCGAGGGGTCGTCGAGTGATCGCCGAGGAAGTCGACGACGAAGACGAAGGAAAACAGCAGCAGAAAACAAGCAGCAGCAGCAGAACAGGTTCTCCGGTCGACCGGGCCGGTCGACCGGACGTGCACAACGTGCACAAGTGAATCTCGGTCGACCGGCCCGGTCGACCGACTGACTGTACCCTAACTCTCGGTTAGAATCGGTCGACCGGCCGGTCGACCGGTGGAAGGGTCGGTCGACCGTCTCGGTCGACCGACAGTCGGGTTTGGGCTGAAATCTGCAGTTCGGAAACCTGTTGTATTTAAGGGTTGCTATTGTTTTCTATGGTAAGAAGAAATCACAAAGGCTGCGGGAAAAGAAAGGCTGCATCTCTCTTGCATTCAAAGAGGTTGCTAGCAAGTTGTAATCATCTTCCTAATTGAAACTCTCTCCGTAGATTGCCCCGAGGACGTAGGCATTCAGGCCGAACCTCGTTAAATCGTGTGTTTTGTGATTGTGTGTTCTTCTCTTGTGATTTCTGTGATTTGGGTGTTCTTTGTGGTTGTGGAGATTGTTGGATTCTCTATTGGTTGTTGTCGGTGCGCACAACAACAACTGCCAATTTTACTTCTACTTATATGTCCTTTTTGATGAAAAGAAGAATCAAGTGTGAAATTATTTTTAAGGGATAGTGGTCTCTAGTTTACAAGAAAGTTTGCGAGATTCCATCTTTCAATGGATGTAAAGCCTTGGATAAACTAGACAATGAATCTAAAAATTCTGGTGTTCTTTATTTTATTACAATAAGAATTTGAATTTGATTATTATAGCTGGAGGTACGATCTATTCCTTCCACTCTTAAGTTTTTATACAATCAATCTATTTTTGAAAATTTCTAACATTTGGTATCATAACAATATCTCTACTTTAGCAATCGGTTCAATCTTGCTTATCTTATGAAAGTATAATTTAATCTTGTGATTATTTAAATATTAACAAAAGTATTGATTTATTTGATCATTATCTCTTGTTTAATTGAAAGGATTTGAATTTCTTTCTTTCATGGTTGAATTTATCTCTATTTTTTTTAAACATACGTGATAAGACAAAATAGGGATAAAATTAAAAAAAATGAAAGATGAAATTCTATTTCTTTCTGATTATTACTCTGTATAGATTGCATGCGCTTAGAGTTATTATATACAGCCGATTGAAAATTTTGTGCAATGAAAAATAAAATTTATTGTCTCTTTACTGGATAACATATCTAATAGCATGTTTGTTGGATTTTATCTCATTAATTATTGGAGAATAAAGATAAATCCAATCATAGGTATGTTGGAATTTTAACTCTCTTTTATATTAGAATCCTTGATAAAATAGAATTAATTTTGGGTTTTCTGTTAATATTTTGGTGACTTTATGCAAATACAATTTATATTCTGTGACTGTCCTGAAAAATAAAATCTGAATCCAAGGACTTTTCTGCAGTTTTACAGAAATTTAATGTTTATGGCATTAGTCCAAATTAATTTCAGGATCTTTTATGCAATCCAGAGTTTACAGAATCAGTCAAGAAATTGTAATATTGCAATTTAGATGTTGTTTGTAATGAGATCCTAAAATAACATATTTATCTACTTGATATAAATTTACTATTTAATTCTCATATTTATCTATTTGAGATAAATTGAATTTTTTAATGATATGAACAACATATATATATTAAGTACTTCTGTTGTAAAAAGTATTTGAAATCACTATTTATGCATGATTGGCATTACTTTTAGTCAATTTTGATGTCATATAAAAGTAACATTTGATTAAATAAGTAATTGCTACAACATTCTTGATTATGATGATGTTAAGTGAAAAAGAAAAAAAATTAATTTTAGTCACAAACATTTATGACATCAACAATTGTAATTAAATATGAAAATATAGTAATTAATCCCATAGGATATTATTATATTTGTGTTTAATTAGAATGGGATAGTGAACTATGTTAAAAAAATTCTAGTTGCCCACAGGTCTAGAAAATTTTTATATGAAAAATAAAATACTAGTCCATTATAAAGTAATCGTAAAAAAATTGCATATAATAATCTATCCCATAAGAAAGGTTATGATGACATGTGATTTTTTTTTTTGAATTAATTTACATGAGTAAAATTTTTCATTTTTTGCTTCATTGCATGTTTAGTAAGCTTTGTTATATATTTTACAGGTCAATCTGTAGCTATTTCAAATTTTGATTCATCTTGTATACCTTTTCCTGAATGGTGATAACTATGTTGATTGGAAGGAGAGAATTCTCCTTACATTGGGTGTATGGACCTTTATTTAGTACTTCGTATGGATGAGTTACCAATACCTACAGAATCAAGCACTCAAATTGAGAAAATATTATATGAATGTTGGGAGCAATCTAATTGCTTAAGTTTGATATTTATTAAGTCTCATATGGAGAAAAGTATCCGCGGCTTGATTCCTGACTGTGGTAAAGTGAATATTTCAAAGCTACTGAGGAATAGTTTAAGACTTCAGATAAGACATTAGCTAGCACCCCGATGATAAAAATGTATTCCATGAAGTTCAATAGCACCAAAAGATTATGTGAGTACATAATGAAAATGAGAGATATTGCTGCTCAACTTAAATTATTGAAGATTGAGATATCTGAGTCATTTCTGATTCACTTCATCCTTAACTCTCTCCGTCTAAGTATGAACTTTTTAAGATTTCCTACAATACACATAAGGAAATGTGGTTAGTAAATTAACTTTTGGCCATGTGTTTTCAAGAAGAAGGAAGATTGAATCAAAAAAGGATTGAAATGCTCATTTGGCGACTCAAGAAAAGAAACCAGACAAGAAAGGCAAAAGCAAGACAAAGGCGCCTCTTAATCAAGTTATAAGGGTGTTGTCAAGTGCTTCTTTAGCAAAAAGAAAAGATACATGAACAAGAGTTGTCCCAAATTTAAGGCTTGGCTTGAAAAAGAAAGGTAATCTCATCTCTTTAGTGTGTTACGAATGTAATATGGCTCATATTTCTCATAACACTTAGTGGATTGATTCTGCTATTATAATTCATACTGTCAATACCATTCAGGGCTTCTTAAACTAAAAGAATCCAACAGAAAGTGAATGCTCTATCTGTTCAGGAAATCAGATTGGTTTACTTGTGAAAGCATTTGATACCTACATACTTGTTCTTAGATATGGCTTTGTATTAGACCTTGAAAGAACCTTTTATGTTCCATTTTTTTTTCTAGAAATCTTATTTCAGCTTCAAGATTTATACTCTATTATTTCAGTTTTAATTTCGTTGGTACTTTTAATTTCGTTGGTACTTCCTTTCATTTGTTAAAAGATAATAATATTTTTTGTGATGGTATATTGGATAATGGGTTATTCAGACTTTATTTAAATCCTTCTCTTTATTATAGGCTTACGACTATGCATGATAATGTTGGCATTAAGCGTAGTGTTTTAAATGAGAAATCTTTCATATTGTGGCACAAAATATTAGGTCATATCTCCACTGAAAGAATTAAAAGATTGGTAAATGATGGAGTCCTTGAGGTTCTTGATTTGACTGATTTTGGTGCTTGTGTGGATTATATAAAAGGAAAGCAGACCATCAAAATAAGAAATGGTATCGGGAGGAGTTCTGATATTTTAGAGTTTGTACACACTGACATTAGCGGTCCTTATGAAATGTGTTTGAATGGTCAAAGATATTTCATCACTTTTATCGATGACTACTCATGATATATACCTCTTTCTGCTTATATAACAAGAATGAAGTATTAGATACTTTTAAAATCTATAAAGTGGAGGTAGAGAAACAATTGGGTAAACAAATTAATTTTATGAAGTCAGATAAAGGTGGAGAATGTTATGGTAGGTACAATGAAAAAGGACAACTACTGGGTCCAATTGCGAGGTTTTTAGAAACATGGCATTGTTGCTTAATACATAATGCCAGGCTCACTATCACAATATGATGTGACTGAAAGACGAAACCAGACCTTTAGAGACATGGTAAAGAGTATGATTAGTAACACCAACCTTTCATTGTCCTTGGTGGAGTGAAGCTCTAAAAAATGCGACATATGTACTAAATATGGTTCCAACTAAGGCAGTTTCCAAAATGCCTTTTGAGTTATAAAAAGGTTGGAAACTAAGATTAAGGCATGTACATGTATGTTATCCACCTAAAGTTAAGGTTTATGATCCAGAAGAGAAAAAGTTAGACTCAAGAACAATCAATGAATATTTCATTACTATGCAGAAAAGTCTAAGGGATATAAATTTTATTGTCCTTTACGTGCAACGAGAATTGTGGCATCTCATACTACAAAATTTTTAGAGAATGATGTGATCAGTGGGAGTGATCAACCTCAAAACTTAGTGTTTGAGGAAAATCACAATTCTAAAATCACTTCTAAATCTTTAGATAGACTGATTGTTTTTCAAGATAGCCATTAAGATTTGACAAACCAAGAACAACTAATTATTGAAGAACCACACCATATAAGGGTATTTCTATAGATCCAGTTACAATCTCCTCAACAAGAGAATGTTGATGTAACAATAAGAAGATCTAATAGGATAAGAAAACCTGCAATTTCTTCTTACTACATTGTGTACCTGCAAGAATCTGACATTGACATTGGTGTTGAAGATGACCATGTTCTGTTTTCACAAGCCATAAGTGGAAGTAAATCCACATTATAGTATAATGCCATGAAGATGAGATGGATTCAATGACTAATAATCAAATCTGGGATCTTTTTGAATTACCTAAAGGAGTAAAGGTCATTGGTTGCAATTGAATCTTATAACTAAAAGAGATTCCTCGGGCAATGTTGAAAGAAAGCAAAACTTATAACCAAAGGATTCACTCAACAAGAAAGAATTGATTATTTTCTCCTATTTCAAAGAAGGATACATTTAGAATAATCATGACATTAATGGCTCATTTTGATATGGAGCCACATCAAATGGATGTCAAAATGGCCTTCCTCAATGAAGATCTAGAGGAAAAAGTTTACATGAAACAACCAGAAGGGTTCATCTCAAATGAAAATGATCACATGATTTGTGAGCTTAAAAAATCTATATATGGGCTAAAACAGGTCTCCCACCAATGGTATTTAAAGTTTCATAATGTTATTTCTTCATTTGGTTTCATAGAGAATGTTATGGATCACTGTATATACCATAAGGTTAATGTGAGCAAAATAATTTTCTTAGTTTTGTATGTGGATGATACTTTGCTTGCTTCAAGTGATTTGAACTTACTTCATAAAATGAAACGATTTCTCTCACAACAGTTTGACATGAAAGATATGGGTGAAGCGTCTATGTTATTGGCATAAAGATTGAAAGAGACGGATTTCAAGGGATATTAGGACTATCTCAAGAAACTTATATCAATAAAATTCTTGAGAGATTTCATACGAAAGATTATTCACCTGGTCTAGCACCGATTGTTAAAAGTGATAAATTTAGATTGAACCAATGCTCGAGCAATGATTTGAAAAGAGGAGATGAAAAATATTCCTTATGCTTCTGCAGTTGGAAGCTTAATGTATGCTCAAGTATATACAAGACCTGACATTACTTATGCAGTAGGAATGTTAGACAGATATCAAAGTAATCTAGGTTTGGAATTTTGAAGAACTGCAAAAAAAGTCATGTGATGCATTCAAGGGACCAAGGACTACAAGTTTACATACAGGATATTTGATCATTTCAAAGTGGAGGACTACGAGTTTACAAACAGGATATTTGATCATTTCAAAGTGGTTGGATATTCTGATTCTGACTTTACTGGATGGCCTGACTCTAGAAAGATTACATCAGGATATGTCTTCTTATTAGCTGAAGGGGCTATATTTTGGAGAAGTATAAAGCAATCATTAGTTGCTACTTCAACCACAGAAGCAGAGTTTGTATCACACTTTGAAGCGACATCACATGTTATTTAGTTAAGGAGTTTTATTTCAGGAATTCAGATAGTTGACTCAATCTCTAAGCCATTGAAGATTTATTGCGACAACTCAAGCGCAATATTTTTCGCCAAGAATAATAAAAGTGGAAGTCGCAGTAGCACACCGACATAAAGTATTTAAAACTTCAGGAAATGTGAAATCAAACAAGGTGGCTATTGATCATATTAATACTAAATTGATGATTGTGGAACCTTTGACAAAAGGATTGCTTGGATATTCGCTTGCTTACTGAATTACTTGCCTGCCAGTTTACCGATTCTTCTATTAATGGTTGTGAAGAGTTTGAAATCTTACTTATACTATTTTTTCCTGAAAATGCATAGTTTTCTGGTATTTGTACCGATCCTTTGTATCAGTACGGTTTTCCTGTATCGCTTGGCATGCTGTCACTTGATGTGCTGACATATACTATTTTGTCCCTTGTTGCCTGCCTGATATCGTCTCATGTCATGTTAACACCTGACACCCGACATGTTGCTACTTGACACTTGCTTCTTGTTATGACATGACTTATCACCTGCCTCCTGTTATATTAATATTTGACCTATGATTATTACATTTACGAGAATACTACACTTGTTATCCTGTATTATATATACAGTGACCTGAATTTATAGTACTCGTGTACTCCTGAATTCCTGATCATGTCATGCACCTGCTATTCCCGTAAATTGATAGTTACATAATAAATCATAAAAAGGAACAACTTACATCGGGTCGGGGGAAACTTGTGGCTATCAATATATGTTCGTGTTTACAGTGGCACTATGTATGTTGTGCAACTAAAACTTCTGGTCTGATCTGTGGGCCTCCAGGTGACCGAGGGGAGTACTGGCTCCCTCCTTCCTGGTACCATCTTGATAAGTGCATCCTATAAGACCCTCCTGTATGCCTTGTGGTCGGTTCCGAGCACCAGCAATGGAACGTCCTGGACCGTGGTCTCGAACATGCACGGGACCCACTGTAAACATTGTTCGTTGATACCCCTGTTGGTTTCCAATAACAACTTTGCTTTACTCAGATGTGGATATATGTGTGCTGGGACGCTAGTTCACATATCTAGACATCTGGGTAAGATGAGTAATAATAATAGTAATAAAAGATGCCAACTATGTATCCGTTGTATGCTTGTCGAGTTTGTTTTCATCGGATTTTACATCGGCTTCCGGTTTATGACCATTATTATATTATAACTGCTTAAATCCTGCTTTATCATTTTTGTTCTATTCCACCAGTCTCCTACTCTTATCTTATCATGCCATGAGTATTCCCTGCTTGATATCATTTACAGTATATCTACTTGCTCCTGCATGCTTGTGCCCACGACATGGTTTTCAATGCATGTTTATGATTCAGATTTATTGATACACGTGTGTTCACCTATGCTCGCCATCCACTCACTGGGGAGTTCTGACTCCCCTGGATCCTCATGTCCAGGTCTTAGAGATTGGAGCGTGTGGATTCTCCCAGTTGCTGATCAGAGTGGTGCTGCTGAAGCATGGATCCCCAGCAGACCGTCCAGAGCCCTATCCTTCCAGGTCCCTTATGCGTCTCTCGAGTTTTTCTTCTAAAAACTTATGAGCGTCATTTGTAATGTTCATACTTGTATACCCCTTTGTATTCTCACATCTGCGCTTATCGGTGATGTAATATCCTTGTAATATTGTATCACATATGGTGATAACTTTCTAATTGTACTCATATGTTGGAATGTATAATGCACCACTTGCTTCCGTACTCTGATTCTTACTTGTACTGATGTTTAGCGTATATACGTGAGGGTATTTCCGACCTGCGTATATACGTCGCAATAACATTTCTGTACCCGCGGGATCGGGGCGTTACAGGTGTCTTGATATTGAGCCCTCCTTGATTTGAATTGATGAAGATAAGCTGTTTGACATGGCGCATATTCTCATGGAGAATTATGTCAAGTTGTGGCTTACAAACTTAAGGGAAAAGCAGTGGTATGATGGAATCAACTGCAAAACATCCTTATGCAACAAAGGCAAACCACCCATAAAAACTTGGAGAGTTCTATTGGCTTTCTTCTAGTTATGGATTAGTTATGACTGAAAAACAGCTAGTGGCAAAGTACACTAGTGTGCTTATATATACAATTCAAAAAATACGTGCTTCTACACAACGTGTTCTCCCTTGATGAATCACATAACCTTGATTTGGAGGCAGAAGAGATGGTGATTCAGCCCCCACCTTTCGAGAGATCTTATCGGCCGAACGAGACAATGAAGCAAAATCACCAATTGAAGAGCAGTCAATCAAGAGAGATCCATCATCTACTGATATGCCTGCAACCAACAATTAGATGAGTGACCGAGGTATTCAAATTGATATTACTTTCATTGAAAAACCTCAAGCGGCTGTCAACAAAGCAAAATCCCTTGATGATAACAATTTGGTTATGAAGACTATTTCACCTATTCCTAGTCCAAAAGAAGATAAGCCAAAATTCATATCCATGGACGACCGAGGCATGTTCTTGATGGAATCAAAAGAGACAAAGAAAATATTTGCTTTAGTGGTCAAAGAAGAAGTCGCTCCATCCCACATTGGAGGAGTTCTAAAGAGTTGTTCATGACGAGCTTTCGGAAGGATTAAAGGGTTACCACCTATGAGATATATTCAGCATCATGGTGCATCTATTCTTCATGGTTTCAAAAAATCCTTTCATACGGAAGGAGAGTGCTAGAGATGAAAGTTTTAAATTCTTTAAGTTCATGTTACCTTCTATTAGCACATAGGCGCGACATGTTCTATGTTATATGCTAAATTCTATCTCCAATTGCACTTTAAAAGATCTTCTTCATGGAGGCGAACTAATGAAGTATGGGAGCACGGTGTATGTATCTGCTTGGATGATAGAGGAGCACCAACCGATTAGCATTGATTATCAACTGATCCAAGATGATGATAACTTGAAGATTCAATGATGCAACACTACATGGATTTTGATGAAGATCGTCAAGGCGAATCAAGATTTTGGGATCACACTTTCTCTCAAGCCAAGTTTGCTAAAGGTGGCATCGTTCATGGTTCTACTGATTGAAAATTGAGGACGAGTTCTCTGGAAAAGAGAGAGACTAATGTAGGAGATCAGGGCAATAAACCAGTAAACACAACATAATAGTCGACTAAATCAAATATTAGTCGCCTAGCCCTAAATATTAGTCAACTAACCAAACTCAGTAGTCGGCTAGTTTTATGCAACAGGGAGTAAAGAAATTTTCTTGACTTTTTACTAGTCAACTAGTCCCTAGCACTAGTTGACTAATACTGTCACTGACCTGCTATTTGATCTATTTAGGATTTCGTTTTCGGATCCAAGTGGATTCCAAATTGTTTTTGTTTTAGTTTCTTAGTTAGATTAGACTACTACTTTTAAAGCCTATTTAAAAGTCATTGTATTTTTGATTTTGTACCCAAGTTTTAATCAATAAAATTGAAATTTTCTCTTCAGTTGCTCGTGGATTCGAGTTGTTATATTTTGCTCTGGATTTGAGCTCGTGGATTCAAATGTTATCCTATCAGAAGGTTTCTATCATGGTTCGTTGGCGCTAAAACTAGATCTAACCGCAATTGTTCACTTCCTTATTCGCGTTAGAGAGAGGGAAAACAAAACTTAAAAAAAAAAAAGTCTTCTTTGTCCGGGGTTGACAACCCCAGAGAAATGGAAAATATACGGGTTGCCAATCGTGGATAAAGAAAAATTGACCTATACTAGCGCGAACACTACACTGGCGGGGCAAACCGCCCTGCCGCCGACGTGACTTGTGTTGATTTTTGAAGTAACTTTTGAGAGAGGATATTTTTAAAATACTTTATTAAAAGGTTTTCTCCTTTAAAATGTCAAAGAAAAACACAAACATGAAAACAAAAGATAAGAATCATAATTTGAGAATTGCATGTATGATAGTGTTTTTTGTTGGAGTTAAAGGGTAAAACTCCACAAAAACCTCTGGATGTAAAGCAAATTGGAATGTGCTGCATTAAAAAAAAAGAAAAAAATTAAAAGAAAAAAGAGAGAGAGAAAACTTTTACAGTAGTAATTTGCGGACGCCCGCACTGGTTCAATAGAATCAGTGAAAAATACCGCCTTTTGTTTTCAGAGAAAACGATGACAAGCTTTTGAGAGTCTAGGGTTTCAACCGATCGCAACCGGCGATGGCCATGGACCCGAGCCCTGCAACTCCTAGATGGAATGTCGATCGCCCGTTTCTCGCTGGGCGATTTCATCAGGTATTGTTAATTCTCCTCATTTCCCCTCATTTCGAATTCTTAGCTTGCTCTTTAAAACCCCCAAATCATCAGTCTTCCCCTTCAATTATTGCAGGAAATCAAGTTCCCATCTAATGCTGTGGCTCACAAACCCTTTTCAATGGACTCGGCGAGGTATTACTCGATCGAAATGCTTCAGTTAGGTCTTATTTAATGTAACAGTTTTTAACCTAGTTTCTTGCAGTCGAGGAACCGATAATGTAATTGGATCATACCCTGTTTCAGTTCAGGTAATTTTGAACTTGAATTGGTTGATGTGTTCGAAAAGAAATCTTTGAGGTTGTTTCCTTATTGATTGAATAAATGTAGGAGCTGTTGGTCATTGATGATTTACTCTCGGCTCTCATGGGTATTGAGGGACGATATATTTCAATAAAGAGAGTTCGGGGCAAAGAAGGTCATGTCATTTTTTCAGATTGATCAGTCCATGGACTTTGCTCTTCAGGTGAGGTCCAAAGGATGTGTAATATATTGTATGAGTTGGATGTCACAAAGTATTAAGGGTTTTTTCGGTTTGTTAATTGTTTTTCTTGTTTTTGTTCTTGTTCTTGCTATTTTTGGGTGATGCAGGAACTGATACAAAGGATATTTCCTCTTTGTGAGGACTATGTGTTGATCAGTCAATTTGTCGAGTCAAAGTCTCATTTAAAGAGTGGATTGGTTAACCATGCATTTGCTGCTGCTCTTAGAGGACTCCTCTTGGTAAATTCTCTTTACATGAACCTTTTGCTGCTTATGACTACACTAGTTTCTAATATTATTTTATTTGAAAGTCACCTTTATTCTAGATTTGCTTAGGAAATATAGAAGTTGTTTGTTTCCTGACAATGCTAGGCTTGCAAATGAAATGTGTAATTCGATAAGACATCTTGTGAGAATTGGAAAGTTCCAGTTGGAGTACAAATTTTCAATTCAGAACTTAGGGATGTTGGATTCTCTCGTCCCAACCAAACACTGATTGTGTGATGTTGTTAATTTCAGTTCTAACCTGAGCCAGAAAACAATTCGAGTTACTGGTGTAGTTAAAAATTGCCGGTTAGTGATTTTGTGAGGATGTGCTTCACATGCCTGTATGTAGCTAGAATCTTATGTATTTGACGGGTGCCTATTTTACTTTGTTAATCAGTTTTCAATTTTGAGTATTAGCATGACTAAACAACCGACAAGCATAATAGCATCGAAGAGCTTCAGTGCGTTTTCTTTGCTAAATGGTATGCCTATTATCAAGTTAAGGCATTTTCCTCCGAACCCCATTGCATTGACCTGTCCAAAAAGATATGAGATTGTTTTCTGTGATGTCTCCCTTAGCTTCATTTTCACATGATGATACCATGGTCTTTTTTCAATTCAGGCTGTGTGACAAACACAAACTATCTTTTTCTGAATGTTATTTGTGTTATGACTGAGGGTGTTATTTACATGTTCATATTTAAGTCTGCTCTCTGTCCATTGTTGCAAGAAATAGGAGAAACATACAGAATAATCCTATTAGAAGAGCAAAGTTCTGGCATGCGAGTATCCAAGTCAAAATGGAAAACTTTAGTTCTGTTATATCAAAGTCTTTCAAAGTTTCATCAAACCACAGAACACCTTTCTGCAGAACCATAAATCTCTGTTTTTGATAACTACCAAAGCGTTTCAATTTCGTAACTTGCATGTATATGCACAATTCACTATTTTAGTACCCACCCACACACACACACATGATTGTGACTTTTATGCTCTCTCTCTCTCTCTCTCTCTCTCTCTCTCTCTTACATGTCAAGTGTCAACAACAGTAGAGATATGTAATGGAGTCACAAAATAGAGAACTAAAATGAGTTATATAAAAAGGACCAAGTACTAATGCTATTATTTTGTGAGACTAGGAGTATGTTATTAAATATCAACTCTAATAAAGCTTTTCCTTACGCGCGCACACATACTATCTCACATCTTTTAAAGCTACTGCTGTTCCACACCGACAAACATTGTATATCCTGTTTACTCATATATATTATCGGTAAATTGCGGGAAACACACCTGCAATACTAGGGGTGTTGCACCAAACTTCTATGAACTATGAAAACTTGCACATTGACCCTCTAAATTGTAACACTGATAACTTTTCCGTTAAAAGGGACATATCCACAACATATGACTCTATTAATTTTTTTAAAAAAAAACACCGCCATCTCATCCTCCTCACAACTACTGTTTCCTCCTCAGATCTGTCACCACCTCCTCTTTCACCTCCTCTCTTCAAATCCACCACCACCACCTCCCCTCAAATCCACCACCAATACCGCCAACCTCCACCTTTTCATAAAAACCATTACCATCATAACTGGTAAAGTCTTTGATTATTATAGTTATCTATTAAGAGTCATATTGTAGTTGCCATATTAGGAGTCATGAGTCATGTTTCTATATGCTAATATGTTACTAGGAGTCATGTTTCTATATGTTATTAGGAGTCTTATTTATATTATGAGAAGTAATTGTATTAGGATTAGAGGTTTCTTATCAGATAGTTGTGATGCCTATATATTTGGGGCATTGCTCACATTAATGAAATACAAAAATCTATTCTTCTAATACTCTGACATGGTATCAGAACAAGGTATCTTCTGATCGTCGTTCATGGGCCACCTCAAGCCTTCGCTGGACCACACTCATATAGCACGCGCCTAGCCCCAGACGATGCTCTGCCTTTCACTTTCTGCTTTGAATCCGCTCTTATTGTGCCGCTTTCTCTATAATTCTATCATCATGTATCATCTATCTGCTGCTGCTACTCATTCCCGTTGTTGCTACTACATGTTCTTGTTGTTGCTACTATCAACCAAGCAATATTTACATCTATTTCTGCTGATACTTGTGCTATTGCCTGCTGTTGTCGACTAACTTTGCAAGCCACAGTCGTCTCCTTCTCTCCCTACTGACTTTGGGGCTGTTTGGATTCAAGTGGGCGGAAGTGAGAAGTGTCATTTTTTCACTTTTGTTGTCCATCCAAACATCGGAAAAGGAAAATGGAATACCCCTTTTTGTTTTCTTTTTTCCCTTTTACAAAACCATTTTCTCACTTTCAAAGTACTACAATTAATTTTGTGGTCATGTAAATCTTATTTGTAATAAATTATAGCTTAAAACAGTTAATTTTGTGGTCATGTAAATCTTATTTTGCATTCTAATTACAGTCCAAATTTTTTTCATAATTAAAATTCATTTTAATATTATTTTACGGTCAACTTTGTGATCAATCTTTCCACTTTCGCTCCACATTCTCAACCAAACACGGAAAAGACATCACACTTTTTCAATTACACTTCCCAACTACCATCCAAACACCGGAAAAGAAACACAAATTCTCATTTTTCAAAAGAAAAAGAATCCTACTTCCCACTTCCTCACTTTCATCCACTTCCGAGCATCCAAACAGCCCTTTGAGGATCTCTTAAAACCTCAACTTCTATTGAGTTTGAGGATCTCCCAAAATCTCTCCTACTGAGTTTAAGGATCTCCTAAAATTTTCACTTCTACTGAGTTTGAGAATCACTAAAATTCTAACTATATCCAAGGATCATGCGGTATTCACGTTTTGATTGACAACTTCAATATCGATATCGATATCAATGCTTCAACGTGGAATTAGTATTGTCTTGATCAATGGTCCAGCGTGGAATCAACAGTGTGGCATCGAATTAGCAGTGTGAAAACTATATTTAGGATATGTTTTACTAGTATTTGTAATCAGTTGGACATGATTGACATCTATGATCCAGCTTGAGGTAGAGTGTTGAAGTGTTTGATTACTAGTTATTTATTAGGAGCCATATTGTAATTACTATATTGGGAATCATGAGTCATGTTTCTATAGGCTACTAGGAGTTATATTTTTATATGTTATTAGGAGTCATACTCATATTATGAGAAACAATTGTATTAGGATTAGAAGTTTTCTTATCATGTATTTGTGATACCTATATATTTGGGACATTGCTCACATCAATAAAATATGAAAATATCTTCTTCTAAAACTGTGAGAATAACCTTCTCCTCCACCACTTTTCCCTTCTAAACCCAATCACCTCCACAACCACAACCACCACTAGCACCGCCTCGTCCACCTTTTTCTCAAACTATCATCATTACCACCTCCTCTACCTCCTCAAACCCAACACCGCCACCACCATCACTTCCTCCACCTCTTTCTCAACCCACCACCCCTCCACCTCCAACACCACCACCTAATCGATCAACCCAAACCCCTCTCCTCTAAACCTCTTCCTCCTTTCCACTATCACCATCATCGCTACAACCTTCGCCTTTCCTGCGCTATACTACTCAGGGTTTTCTTAAAAAAAGATAATTAGGGGAGATTTAGATTAATAACATTTAATTTTAAAAAAATGAGCTGCTAAAGTACCTAGGGAATTAAGTGGGTCACGTGTAGTGCACATGGCTGGTTTGGATGGAAAAGTTAACGATGTTATGGTTCAGGGGTCAATGTGCAAGTTTTTATAGTTAGGGGGGTTTGGTGCAACACCGCAGATAGTGCTGGGGTGTTTCCTGCACTTTACCCTATATTATAAGTTGGACTACAAACTTCTTATCAAGTTTAGAAAACTAAGTATTTTTCCACTATACATTCTTTAATGGCCTACTACTTTATTTTCTATCTACTATTCAACTTTTGAGATTTTGACTGGCCGATACCCTAAGAGAAATAAAGGGTGGGAGATGTGGTTAGTCTACTTTTGTAGATTTAATGAAAAACTTGTAGTCCAACCCCTATATGTACCAGTTTTCTGCCACGAGCAATGCAAAAGTACATTTGATCTATGTGAGACATGTTTAAATTTTTGTAAATTTAGAATTTATGTTTTTCTTTTTGAAATAGGACTGTAGTTTGACTTGAACCTAAAACTCCCAAAATCCAAGCCTATTCTTTTATCATTTGAGCTAGGCCAAGGGACATGTATTAGGGTGGAAATGGGCTGGGTTCGGATCGAGCTCATGTAATATTTGAGTTCAAACCTGATAAGGAGTTCAGTTTCAGACTTGACTTTGGGTTGGATTTGAATTTTAAGTAGATTTTTGACAAGTGCCAATTTAAGTTATTTTTAAGTGACAGTTCACTTTTAAAATTGATAAAACACACTTCATGTTCATATCAATATCATCAAGATTTGAATTTTGTAATTATATGAATCTAATTATAGTAAAGTGTCTTATTGTGTAATCTTCATTGTAGAAAATTCACTTTATTTTTCGGTTTGTTACTTGGGTTTGGGTTTGGAAAGGATTATACGTGAACTCGACTCGTCAAGTTATTCATGTTCAATTTCTAAATCCAAACCCTATAAATGTTTGGATTGGTTTATCAGATTTACAAGTACCATTATTGCCCGAGGTATGTATGGATGCTTATATATATCTAAGTATATTTGATTTACATGTAAAATTCACATTTTTTATTCTTCCATTCTATAATCGCATCAAGGGTATTTTAGATTTTTGTGCAAAACATATGTTTATCAGTGTTTTAGGAGAATTCTATTCTTCACTCCTCACACACGTGCAGTTTAAATGCTTGGGAACCCACGTCTTCATGTTTTCTTTGTTTTAAAATGAGTTATTTTTCTTTTCCCAAAACGGTTTGGGGTTGTAGTTGTGGGCCACTTTAGTAGTAACAAGCCAGAAATGCGACAATCCAGCTTCAAATCCAGGCGAATATGTAGGCACACATGCAAGCGTGCGCGCGGCACACACCCAGACAGTCACACGTGCACATACATACAAACTATCCTCTAATAGGGTCGAACCAAGGATCCTCTAAAATGGTCGATTGAAGGTTGGAGGACAGATCGAATAAAGATTAGAATGACAAGTCTAAAGATTAGAATGACAAGTCTATGCAATTACTCTAAATTTTGGAGTTCAAAAAGACCTTGAATAATACTTTGTTGCTAAAATGCTAAGTTAAAACGTGGAGCACATGGTGAGTCTTGTTGTTAAGATCATATACGTCTATACATCTATGATAGTACTTTGTTGCCCAATATTTGGTTCAAGAATTACTAAAAACAGAACATGTGCAGAATTTGGTTGAGGAATACAAAACATAGAAGAGAACATGTACACTATGATGCATGGACACGGATACGACACGGACACGGTGACACGTCAAATTCTTAAAATGTAGGATACAGGAACATGGTGATATGACTCTACGTGTGCGTCTGTATATAAATAATATCAGAACCCATAGTGATTGTGATGAGTTATATTAAAATTAAAATAAAATACAAAATAAAACCTCAATCTTATGAGGCCGTAGCTTCCATCAAAGTAACAAAATCAAACAAAAAAATTCTAAAACATTCTATTCAATGTTTAACTTTAGTTGTGAGGTGTTTACATTCTCTTTATATACAATTCACTCATGTCAAATAGGCCTCTTTTTGACATTCGTTTAAGAGGCATGTATTTCAAGGTGCCCAATATGTGGTTTTTAGATTTCATTTAAAGTCGACATGGTTCCGACATGGTTCAACACACAATTTATGATTTTTTTAAAAGTCAACACAAATTCGTAGTGTCCAATACGTGTCGGGCAAGTCTCATGCGAGTGTCGATGCCTGACACGTGCCTGACACGTGCCTGACACTCACTTTGAAGTGTTCGTGCTACATAGCATGTACATGAAAAAAATCATAATTTTATTTATTAAATATGGGGAACAACTGATAGATGTTTCAACAAATTCAGATTACATTTCTAGAGAACAAAAGGAAAAGGTAATATACACACAATATTTATCATGCTTTGTTTCTTTCTCTTACTTTTTATTAATTTCCCCCCTTCTTTCTTCTTCGTCTTGCTCTTTGGTCATGTCCTGAATTTGATTTAGGGCCTCTGGGGAGCCACCAACCAGTTGCAAATCCTCTTGGGTGCCACTATTCTGCTTTAGAAATTGATAGTTGTTGTCGGGCTTGGCACAAAAATGGATGATAGTGATGTGGAAGAGTGTCAAGGTCTGGAGGATGAGTATGGTGGGGGGGGGGGGGGGGGGGGAGGAGGGAGAGAGAGAGAGAGAGGAGAGAGAGAGAGAGAGAGAGAGATGGGTTTAAGTTTTAGTTACAGAGGGGCAGAGGAGTGGCAACAGAGTGGGGTTAGTACTATATCAAACTTAGAAAAAAGGCTACTTAGTTCAATAGATTAAATATTTAAATCACATGATGACTTACTATACAACCACCTTCTAAAATACAAGATGGTTTCTCAAAAGGTCCTATTTGATGTGCATAGATCTCGAAGCATATCAATGGTTAGGAAAGTGTTAAGCATTCCACCAAAAAATTAATAAAAAGTTTGTCTACACGTATACACGCACGCCTACACACAAACACGCACCCACAACACGCATGCCCACGCACCCACGCACCCACGCACACACGAAACGGGTAAGGCTTAATTGTTTCCTAGGATCAAACTTAAAGTATGTTCCATCTATGAAATAACATATGCACCTATCCTAAGGGTGATCTACACTGTTCATCTACACACCATCAAATAAATGTATGTGGATAAAAATTTGTGTTCTGAAGATTTCTAGCCCATTCATCTAATGATTGTAAAATGAATGACCTTTTAACATAGAAAGTCACCATTTGATGGATGGCTTAACGCTTTAAAATTTAATATTTTTTGCCCCTTTACTGACTGAAAACAGCAAGAACGGAAATCTCTGTTTAATTCAGATTTTTTGATCTGATATTTTAGGGTTTTTTTGGATGGGATTTTGGATGAAATCAAGTTGAGAAAGGTTGCAAGATGTGATAGATGGTTTGGGTATTGGCTAGGGTTTTGCTACGAAAACAAAATAGAAACTAGAAGGAAAGATGAAAGATAGGAAGGTTTCCATCTTTTTTTTTTTGAGGAACTTCACACCCAAGATTCGGCATCACACCAAAGATGAATTTCACATCTAATAATGCATCACACGTCACGAAAACTCATGTTGGAAAGCTTCAATAGCATCCATTTATCACATTAAAAATCAATATCTTATAATGAATTAGCCGAAAACCCTAATATAGACATATATAGGCTCAGAATTAAAAATTACAAAAAATACCCCTACTAAAAAATACTCTAAACAGCCTAAAAGTTACAGAAAAATCCCAAGAAATATATAAAAATACCTGATGACCTTAGATTATAATTTAGCTCAAAAACTAATAATTAAAACTTAAATCACAAGAAAGAAACTCACATAATCTCTTTTAATGGCTTATTGATCCCCATCAGCTCTCCCCAACTTGGAAAAATTTTCCTCTGGTGAATCTAAGTGAAAGCATAACCAAACAAAATCACAGTGATTTTCTGGTATGCTTCAACTGCGAACCATGAGCAATTTGAACTTTTGTTGATAACCATTAGTTGCATCAATCTCGGCAGCAATGACATAATCCGATGAAGTGACATGAAACACTTTATGTTGTCTTCGGTATTTTCAAATTGGCTTCATTGAAAACAACATGATGGCAACTTGTTCTCCCTTCAAACTTGTCATCTTTTTTGAGAAAGAAAGAAAAGGATCATATGTTGTCGATGCAAAAAGCTGTATTAAAGTGAACGATGTCATTGGTAGCAATGTTGAAATTGTTGAAGGGAAACTAGTGACATGTTGAGCCTCAAAGAAAATATAGACGATGGTTGTCCTTCAGTTCTATGCAATAAAGATATCGTCTTAGACTCGGATAATGGCTGAATTGTCTTAGAAACCAATAATGAAGCTAATGATGTGGCGATTGATGGGGGGGTAGGGAGATCGCAACAAGTATTGTTCAACCTCTGTGGACAGCGAAGATGATGACTTCTCTAATGAGGACAATGGCTGGTGTGAAGGAGAAGACTAGGCTGAATCAATCGATGGAAAAATCTCTCCTAATGATACTCAATCTTGAAACCTTTTTCAGGTTAGGACAATAAAGAAAAATTTTCTTGTAGCGCGGCTGATGATGATTCACGTTTTTTTCTGAAGAACTTCAACAATGGAGATAAAAGCTTGGACAATGAAGATGTTGAGGGAAGTGTAATTGCGATTGATTTCTCCAACATGGATGATGAAAGTGGCAGCGAGATATAAAAGAAGGGAGGTACCGATGTCGGAGATAAATTTTCATGCGTGGCCAAGTTACACTATACTTGCAGTTCTTTGTCCACCATGGAAAGGCTTCTCCAACTAGCCTGTGTTTGGCATACCAACAGTTTATCTCATTTCCAAGTCAAAATAGGAAAGAAATCCTCAAGATAGTACTCGCAATCTTCATATCCATATCGATCATCAAAACTCAAAAAACTGGAACATCTTCAAACATATCATGCTATGCTTCTAATGGATCTTCATAATAATTCGTGTATCGATAATTATAGTAGTTGAACCCCATGAAAATCGGATAACTTGCTCTAATACCATTTTGACACAACATAACAAGAACTGAAATTCTCTCTTTTTATTCGGAACCGTTGATCTGCGATTTTAGGGCTTTGGACGGGATTTGGGATGAAATCATGTTGGGAAAGGTTGCAAGATGTGGTGGATAGTTTGGGTATTGGTTTACGGCTATTTTGTGAGAAAAATATGATCAAATAGCATATAAAAGTGGGTGTTTTGGTTCAGATTCAGATCTGCGCAGCAACTAAACAAAGGATTTAAGCTTCAATTAGGGTTCAAATAAGTGCAAATCTATGGAATTATTTATTGGCTAGAGTTTTTGCTACAAAAACAAAAGAAAAACTAAAAGGAAAGATGAAAGATAGTAGGAAGGTTTCACACCTTTTGTGAGGGGCTTCACACTCAAGATTCTATATCACACCAAATATGGATCTCACATCCAATAAGTCAATAAAACATCACATGTCAATGAAATTCATGGATGAAAAGCTTCAATATCATCCATTAATCATTAAAAATCAATATCTTTTAATAAATTCAGCTAAAAACCCTCATACAAACATATATAGGGCCAGAATTTAAAAATTACAAATTACCCCTACCAAAAAAAAGACTCTAAACAGCCTAAAAAATTACAGAAAAATCTCAAGAAATATATAAAAATGCCTAATGACCTTAGATAATAATTTAGCTCAAAAAGAAATAATTAAAACCCTAAATAACAAGAAAGAAACTCACTTAATTTCTTTTAATGACTTCTTGATCCCCATCACGTATGTTTCATCATGTCTAGATCAAGATGAACAATTTGGATGATTCATTGGGGTACCTCCGTCATGTAGTTTTGGTAATGGGAGCGAACTTGAAGTTTGTTTCTAGGGAATAATAAAGCTTTAATAACTTCATATAATGAATAAAATGGCTACTAATGACAGATTTATATGGACAATGATGGTGAGGGGGAAACTTTATTAGCATTTAGCAACAAGTTTTTTAAGCGTAAAAGGGTCCTATACAAGCTAGAATGAAAACCAATATAGCAACCCTAGAGGGGGGGGGTTGGGGGTGGGGGTGGGGTGAACAGGGTTATTTAAACTTTTTTCTAATATGAATGAAACCCAACTATGGTTGGATAATGCAAGTGTAATCAGATAATAACAATTATAAATATCAACACAAGCACAAATCAATTAAATGAGCAGAGAGGAAAGAGAGTAAGAGAGATAGAGCCAAGTAGACGATAACATGACGATCTATAGTGGTTCAGACACCAAGCGGTCTACTTCACTACCTAGGGGCCTTCTCTTTAGGATTCAACCCAATCTCTATTAGTCTTTCTTTGCCGCAGAAGCATAAACTTTTATAAATACTTTCTTTCAAGGTAGAAGCTTAGACCATCCACCAATTCACTTATCTAGTGACAAAAATTTATCGCCAATCCTCTTATCTAGTGATAGGGTTTTACTACCAATCCACTTTTCTAGTGACAAGACTTTATCATCAATTCACTTCTCCTAAGTGATTGGAATTTACCATCTAGCTACTCTCTAAGTGATTGGATTTACCGTTTATCCACTTTCTAAGAGATTGGACTTCACCACCTGTCCACTCTCTAAGTGATTGGAATACCACTACTAGAAATAATCAACAAATGTTTTGTTCTCTACCAGGGATCAAAATCTCGGCCGAGTCGTATCCGACTCGGCCCCCTCCGGTCCAACTCGGTTGCCCGAGTCAGGTAAGTATCGCCGAGTCGGCCCGGATCGGGTCCGACTCGGACCCGATCCGGGCCGACTCGGCGACCCGTGACTGCGCCCTTAAAGACGCGATGAGGGAGAGAGAGAGATCAGATCTGATCTCTCTCTCTCTCGCGCTCGCCGTCCCCCCCGCGACGCCCTCGCCGTCCCCCGCCGTAGCCGTCGCCGTCGCCGTCGCCTGCAGGTATGTTCTCCCCTCTCTCCCTCTCAGTCTCTCTCTCTCCCTCTCTCTGTGCCTCTCTCTCCCTCTCTTTCTCTGTCTCTCTCCCCCGCAGCGGCGCTCTCTCTCTCTATCTCTCTCTCTCCCCCTCTCCGCAGCGACTCTCTCCCGGCTCTCTTTCTCCGCAGCGACTCTCTCTCTCTCTCTGTCGGTGGCTATCTCTCTCTCTCTCTCTCCCTCTTATCTCTCTCACACTCTGTATCTCTCTCTCTTACTCTGTATCTCTCTCTCTGTCGGATTCTCTCGCTCTCTCTGTATCTCTCTCTCTCTCTCTGTATCTCTCTCTCTCTCTGTATCTCTCTCTCTCTCGGTGGCTATCTCTCTCTCCCCCTCTGTATCTCTCTCTCTCACTCTGTATCTCTCTTTCTCTCTCTGTATCTCTCTCTCTCTCTGTCGGATTCTCTCTCTCTCTCTGTAACTCTCTCTGTATCTCTCTCTCTCCCCCTCTCAGTCTCTCTCCCCCTCTCTGTCTCTCTCTCTCTCTCCCTCTCCCTGTCAGTCTCTCTCTGTCTCTCTCTCTGTCCCCCTCTCTCTCTCCGTCTCTCTCTCTCTCCTCCACTGTGTTCCCCTCTCTCTCCTCTGTCTCCGTCTCTCTCCCTCTCTGTTCCTCTCTCTCTAATTAATTTGCATTTAATGTCATTTAATTTAGTTTAGGTTAGGTAAAGTTAATTTAACTTAATTTAGGTTAATTTAATCTAATAAAATTTTGTAATTACGTTAGGTAATTTAATAATTTTATTGAAATTAGGTAATTAATTTGGAGCCTCCTCGTAATTCAATGTGAAAATGACTATATTAGCAGGTACTTATGAATTATTTTGTGCAATTTACTATATTATGCATGTATTTTGATATTTTTCTACCGACGACGCTTGTATTTATGCTTTCACGTTATGTTTTGAGTGTTAGGTGATATGTTTTGAATATGTGATGCATGAATTTGGATGATTACATTTTTTTATGATTTGTCATGATTTTTTCATAATTTTTTTGGCGCTCTATGTAGCGTTTTTTGCGTATCGCCCGAGTCCGATCCGAGTCGCCGAGACCGATCCGTCTCGGTGCCGGCCGAGTCGGCGGCCGAGACCGAGACTTTGAACCATGATCCAACATCCCCCATTTATTATAAAGATCATGACATTGGCCCTGCCTTATGGTTATGTACTATTCTACAATCATAACATGATTTTATAGTTATAGTGCACCCGTCATTATATTTACTAACCATTTAAGTGTCTAGTTCCAAAAACATTTACCCTGGCTATTGTCTATAAGTGATCCTCAATTATTTCATTGTTTTGTAGGAGGACTAGCATTTGGAATACTAAGGTGAAGTAATAGACCTAAACAGGAGAGAAGGAAAAAGAAGGCAAAAAAAGGACAGAGGAAACTGACATTGTGTTCACTTGGGATTATGTTATAAGAGATCATACTATGTAGATTGAAGTTGATTTGCAATGTTTCTTTTAGTATATCTATTTGTTGTCTCAAACTTTCTGTGGAATCTTATCGCCACATGCTATATGTATGTGGCTTACATTATGGGTTCATGGAAGTGGGAGGAAAATGGAAAGTGGGAGTGGGAAATGTGGAAGTGTAGTGAAAAATTGAGATTTGTGAAAATAAGTTTTCCGGTGGTTGTAATGTGGAAGTGTAAGTGAAAAAATATATTGTATTTTTGGTGTTTGGTTACTAATGTGAAAGTAGAAGTGGAAAAGTTGGCCACAAAGTTGATAACAAAATAATATTAAAAAAATATTATTTCTAAAGTGACGTTTTTGAACTTTATATTGATTACATGACAGCAAAATTTAATGCATTAAAATACAACTTATTACAAGTGAGATTTACATGACCATAAAATTAACTGTAGCACCATGGAAGTGAGAAAATAGGAGTGTAAAAGGGAGGTGTAAAAGGGAAAAGGAAAAGAGGTTTTCCCATTTCCCATTTCCGGTTCAAAACAAACAAGGAAAGTGGGAAATGAGTTTTCCCACTTCCCATTTTCCTCCCACTTCCATGAATCCAAACACGCTCTATGTCCATTTCGGATGCGAATCAAAGTTAGGTTTGAATGGAATGTCTAGTAGAATGAAAGTTTGGACTAGATTTAAGGGCTTGATCAATGTTTTGGTCTTGTTCAAGTTAGACTACACTATCTGGAGTATTCCTGTCTCTGACAAGATATTCACAAGTTATTTATGTGCCACTTATGAGATAAAATTATATCCTTTAAGTAGATTTGATTCTTAGGAGTGTTCTAGGATTTTGAGGCATGGTGGACGACACAATCCCATGCCATATTGTGGATATCAAGGACATATTAGGGATTAGTAAATGTCGGGTGTTATGGTGGGTGGTAACATATCGTATATATTATCTCCTAGATTCCTAAATAATGCAGTCCGGACAAGGTAGCACATATAAAAATCATATAAAGTCAAGGTTCTAAATGGCTGATGACATCAAATATGTTAAACTCTTTGATTAGTTAGTTACCTAATTAAGAGTCATATTGCTATATGTTATTAGGAGTCTCTTTTGTTTATGAACTGTAATTGTATTTGCTTATAAATAAGAGTATAGATAGAGCATTCTTCAACTCTATTAGATACTTTCCTCTAATATTCTGATAAGATACATGACGACCAAGAGGATCGTTGGATCATGTATATCGGACAACATAGCGGGACATTAAGTAAATAGCGGGCATTGTAATAGGTGAAAAACATATGTATCTCGTGTATATAAATACTGACAAATTTAACACAAGTAATATCTTAATTGTCATCAACCTATTGAAATCGTAAAAACCTAAATGTGTAAATGTATTAAAAGAAGTCATACTCATTTCATGCAACAAACAAACATTAAACGATATAATAAGGATCCAAAAAATAGTTTGTTATAAGTAATAAACATAAAGAGAAATTAAATAAATAAACAATTACAAAACTTATTCATGTGTAAATACGATGTGGGGATATGTAGGATAAAATTTCAGGTGATATGTCGGATTAAACCTAACATGTCTGGAACATTCGTTGTAAAAAGATAAGCGATATATCTACCTTCATGTCATGTCATTGAAGGGTCAAAATGACATGTTGGGATATGTTGAGACATTTAAAATATTGTTTGTGTGTGCATTATGATCAGGTAGATAGTAAAAGAGTTCTTGGTACAATTGATCATGTTGTATTTATACTCACACTAGGTTATTAATAAGAACACCTTCTAGCTGGGAATGAGTATTTTTCTTAGTTTACCCTTACCTTGTCTCTTCTTCTAATATATATATATATATATATATATATATATATATATATATATATATATATAGCTCACTCTCTCTCTCTCTCTCACACACACACACACACACACACACTTCTCCAGAACCCATACTCCAAATGGTCCCAACCTCTTATAGTGAATGCCACCCATGGTGATAGACACCCACTTCTCGCTCCCATTTCCCTACCACCATCATATATAAACCCCCTCCCTTTTGCCACTATTAGCTGTCACTGCTGTGATTGCTGTAGCGGCTCCTGTTGCTTGCTACGACCGGTGTTGCTGTAGCTGCTGCGGCAACCAGCTGTAGCTGCTGCGGCAAGCAAAGAGCCTCAGAAGCAGAAAGCAAGAGCGGCTGCTGCTGTTAAGGAGGGAGAGGTAGGAGAGAGGAGGAAGAGTGGTGATGTGCAAGGAGAGGGAGAGGGAGGAGAAATAGGATGTGTGGGAGCTGCGCGTAGGAGAGGATCGCTCACCAGTGATGATTTTCTCATTGGATGTCACAACGGGCAAAGGGTATGGGAGAGGGAGACTAACTGTCGGAGAAAAGTGTTTGGATGTGGTGGGGGTGCTCACTGGATGTTGCCATGGCAATAGAAAAGATTGGTGACATGAAGGAGAGAAGAGCGAGAGGGAGGAGAAATAAAGGAGGTTTAGGGGTTACACATGGGAGAGGATTGCTTGCGAGCGATGTGTTTCTCATTGGAGGTTACGTGGAGCAAAGGCTACGGGGAAGGGAGGCTGGTTGCTGGAAAAGAGTGATTGAACATGGTGGGGATGCTCGCTGAGCATTGCAATTGCAGCGAAAAGGAGGTTGAGCTTGATTCGGGGGATAAGTTGGGCTTGATTCGGGAGATGGGTTTAGGGGAAGGAGTGACTAGTGAGAGAAGGAAGAGGGAGAAGAGGAGAAGAAAGAGGGGAGTGGTAAAATGGGAGAAGAATTAATATTTACCTCCGCCATTAACTCAAGGGTGTTCTTGCTAGTGGTTCAAGGAAATTAGTGCTACATACTCAATTGGACAAGGGGTCTTTTTGGTATTTACGCTTAAAAGAAAAGTTAGAATACTTCCACCACCTCTATTTTTACTGAGTACCTTGTGGACCGGTTGGATTCAGTAGTAGAAGTAGCTGCATTTTTCTCTTTTCTTTAGAAATGCTTTCAGCCATATATATTTGTAATTATTGATGTATTTATGAATTCAATTTTTAATGCCTCTGTTGTCGGTGTGATGGTGGGAAGTATTTAAAGACCGGTCCTTATGGTGATGCTTTTGTTGTCCAAATGATGGTGGAAATGTTCATTTCGTAAAAGGAATTCTTCTTTCTTTCTTTTTTTTTTTAGGAAATTCTTCTTTCTGTTTTTGTTATTGTTACATGAATTTATGGTTTCTTGATGATGGTGATGGCATGATAACAACTGAATTGTGCGGTGGTGGCATGGTGTCATATTATAAAACTAAATCTCAGCTTATGCCATATTTTTAGAATCTATTCTTTTTATAAAATAAGTTGTCATGTTTGTATTAAGTTCCAAACAGCTGGTTCATGTGCATTTTTAAATAACCACTATACTTTAAAGCTTATGCATAAGGTGGGCTTTGTGCTGTTGATGATCAAGCAAACTTTAATCTTAACTTGCACCATAAAAGATTTCTCATATCTTTGCAGGATGTAGAAACTACAATTCATTGTGCAGAATGGCTATCGGTGATTGGGGGATCTAGTGCAGGAGAACAAAGAATGAGGTACTTATATGATACTTTTAATAACAATATCCTAGAACATAGATATTCTGATTTTATTTTTCCATGATTTAATTTTGTCATAACATACTGTTATTTCTTATAAGAGAACCAAACAATTCGGTGCACTCACATCCACATTTTTTTTATGTCTTTCCATTTGCACACTTCTTTCTTTCAAGTATCCACCATATCTAAAAGCTACCTAATTGCAGATACATTATTGCTGTTTTCCACTATTGGATGATATATTAATTTCTCATTTGATTTTCATTCTTGATATTATTATTATTATTTATACATCAATTTCTTTAGTGAAAATTTCCACGGCGATCATGTTGACTTGTTATTGTCTTTTCAACCTGAAGACGTGAAGAGTGTCTGCCTCTTTTCAAAAGAAGACTCCTGGGCGGTTTGCTAGATTTTGCTTCCAGGGAACTTCAGGTTCAGGTATTTGTGATTCATGAACCTCAGATATCATGTTAAGGATGTTTATTGTTGTATTTACTGCGGGGCTCTTATTTGCATCATTTGTAATAATCTCTGCATATGTTCTACTGTTTGTTCTTTAACGAACTGATTTATGATTTCAAACAAAGAACTGCACTGACACCTCACCATTGTCTGTCTGTGTGGTGGAATTGATTGAACTTATAAAAGTCCACTGAGACACATGAGTCTGCTAGCTCAAGTGATCGGACAACTGTTGAAGGAAAAGCTAGGACTAGGGGTAACCGGGAGGCCAAAATGGCAAGATGAATGTGCATTGATGCAGCAAAAAGATATGATTATTGCTAATTTAATATAGGGTTTAGCAGAATGAAAGATTTGGGATAAAGGCCTTTTGTTGTTGTGCCCTCAATGTGTCTACATTTTACTCAATGGTCTATAGCAAGATATTGAGGTTGGGTTTTTCATGGCATACACATTGTACCTCAAATTAACTCACCGCCACAGCTAAGTTTAGCTACCACTCCTGCAAAAATATTTGTACAGATATTGTACTTTCTCCTTGTTATCTTTGTAACTAAACTTCAATCCTCTTCTTGCCTTGTATCTTTCAACTAACCTATACAGGTTGCTAAAACAAACTTGACTAAACTTCTGTTTATGCCATTACAAAGCAAAATAAATCAGGTTCTGTGGGCATATTGTTCAAGTCAAGCAATTTTATTCAGTACACGTCAATACTTTTTACTAAATGATTAGGCAATATTCCTTGAAGGCGTGGGAATTCTTTTTTCTTCTGATTTCTATTGTTGTGCGTTGTTCTGTATTTGTTAAAAAATTACAATCTTTATATTCTTCTTTATTTGAATTCATCATATCTTAATTCTTAACAGTTCTATTTCATTAAAGATAATAATAACTAAAACATCACATTTTCTGTATTCTTCTTTATTTGAAACCAAATTATCTTAAGTTCTTAACAATTCTATTTCATTAAAGATGACAATTAGCTGTCTGCATTGGTAATAATTGTTGTAAAATATTTCTTCTATTATTTGACATGTGAACCATGTTTGTTATGTACCAGACTCAAGTTATTGCTGCAGCTGCAGCTGATGTAGCTGCTGAGGGTTTGTCACCACAAGAAGCTAAGGCAGAAGCAGAAAATGCCGCACAACTATCTGTGGCTTTAGCTGAAAATGCAATTGTGATGTTAATGCTTGTTGAAGATCATCTGCGATCACGTGGACAGCTATTCTGTTCTTTATGTTCAGCAGACGCTAACAGCTCACCTGCATCATCAGCTTCATCTGCTATTAGCCACTCTAGTTCTTTAGGAAAAATGTTGGCAATTCTTTGGATGGCCTGGGCTCCAGGACGTCATCGATCTCTAGTGGTACTGGAGGACTTCCATTAGATGTAAGTTTACTGATAGTTTTTCATATGATATTGATATAATGCTGCTGCATCTGAGTTTTAAAACTGAAATCCATTTCTTTTCCATTTCTCCCATAAGATGGTCACTGTTAGTCTTTTGGCAGGATCATTTAAATGGTTAAATTGTTTTATTCTGCAGAAACACCTTTGGACCTTTTTCTTCTAATATGCCACAATGGGCAACTTGATTAAATTTACAAATTTAGGATAGTATTTTGTCTCAGCTGCTTTGTTTGACTTGAATCATGGCTATATACTCTCAAATTGAAAATTCTAGATGTCTTAATGTGGAATTTGCTCTCATGACCTATAAGGTCAGAGGTAAGGGAAAGAAGGGGGGGACAGGTCAGGGTTTGGAGGTATCAAAGTTTATGAATTATGGATCTCTCAAATCTTTTTCACTGAAGTACATACCATGTCTTTCAAGATTAAGTTAAATGCTTCAACTCTTTCACATGATATCATATCTGATATGCACCATATGGATTTTGTATCATTGATACCTTTGTTCTCCTATTTGTTATTTCCACCTGCCTGGCAGAATCATAGGCATCTTGGTGACCTCTTGGAGAATAGTGCTCCAATATTTTAATTTATATATAACACAATATATGTTTAGTGATTAATATGCTTGCTATTACTAATGTACTTATCTAATATATGTTTTATAGGCTAATTTTCTTAATACTCCCTTAAACTTTCATGGCTTTTCCCAGGAAACCCTTCAACTTAGAAAATCTCAAACAACTACCTTAAACTATCCTTACAATTCCCAATAAACCACGTTCTGCTAAACAACCTTATGGGTGATAGTCATATGGGTTGCACTTGAAAGGGGGAACGTTCATTTGGGATTTCCTATAGTTATTTAATAGAAGAAGTTTATTGGGAATTTTAAAGATAGTTCATGGTAGTTATTTTGCATTTTCTAAGTTGGAGGGGGTTTTGTGGAAAACCATGAAATTTTAAGGTGGTATTAAGAAAGTCAGCTTAATTTATATCTTATCTGTGATTTCCGTACAATTATTCAAGTTTCCCAGTGGAAAAATTTATATATCTTAGCAACTATTGCATTCGACATATTTTCTGTCAATGTCTATAGATGTGCATATTTATTGTATTGATTGTATATATACATATTTTACATGCACGCGTGCAAATGCTATCTAGTAGATGCATTTATCTTCATTTCCAAAGCAATAGAGGTAACTCAAGTGACATTCAAATTTTCGGGGATTTATTTTGGTAGAAACAAGCTTCTGCTGCTGCTTTTGGTATCTGGTTCTGCCTGAGTATGCTTTTGAAAGGAAAAGCGTGTTTGATTCAATGCTGTGCTTTGTTATGTTGTATCTGATGTCTGCATGAACAATGAGTCCAAAACACGTCTCTGTTGATTTTTAGGTTGTATTAATTTGTTGTGGACTAAAATTTATTGTGGACTAAATTGATTGAATAAGAGTATTATGAGCATACATCATCCACAAATTCTAAATTGAGACCACCAGAAAAATAGTGTTAGTTTAAGCTAGAGATTATTACTTGTACTGGTAGGCGATTGGTGGAGCCATTCCGGAGTTTTGGCAAGCTGTGCTTTCTTTTCCTTTTATTGAAGCGATATCAGCAGTATGCATCTTGTCAACTTCACAGTGAACAGTTGCATGCTTGACTGCGTCATGTTGAACATGTAATTTAACCTGGTATTCAAAATTTAACACGAATAGATGTGTGTACATTCTATGTTGAACTTACGGTTCTGTTCCATATAATTACTGCATTCATTACTATTTTGTCTTTATCAGGTTCTTGCTTCTATGGCTGATGCAAATGGGCAAATTTCTGCAGCTGTTATGGAGCGTCTTACTGCAGCAGCTGCAGCTGAGCCTTATGAATCTGTGCGGTGTGCATTTGTATCTTATGGCAGCTACATTTTAGACCTGTCTGAAGGTTGGAAGCAGAGAAGCAGAATGTGGTATGGTGTTGGCCTTCCGCCAAAGATGGCTGTTTTTGGTGGTGGGGGGAGTGGCTGGGAAGGCTGGAATTCTGCGTTCGAAAAGGATTCTAATGGTAACTGGATAGAACTTCCACTTGTGAAGAAGTCCGTTGCTATGCTCCAGGCACTTCTGTTAGATGAGTGCGGACTTGGTGGAGGTCTTGGTATTGGAGGAGTTTCAGGCACCGGAATGGGGGGGATGACAGCACTTTATCAGTTGTTGGACAGTGATCAACCTTTTCTTTGCATGCTCCGAATGGTCCTTGCGTCAATGAGAGAGGATGACAATGGAGAAGATAACATATTAATGAGGAACATGAGCATAAAGGATGGCATATCAGAAGGTTTAAATAGACGAAGTTGGAACGTGATGCCCACTGATAAGAATACTTTGTCAGCCAGGAAACCACATCCAAGTCTGCTTTGGAGGTATTTTTCTCTAATATCCATCTTTTCAATTAAACTCATCACACTGAAATGTTGTTCCTGTTTGATAATCATTGCGCATATCTTGTCCATTTACAGTTGTTTTTGTTCTTGCTTTGGTTGTTCTTATCTTTACCTCATCTAAGTCTGTAGCATACTTTTCCACAGCAGAGTGTTCTATATATTACTTGTCCACTTATTGTTGTTTCACATGTGTTCTTATTTTCCAAACCCATGTTTTGAAATTTTGTAATGATCTAACACAACCTTTTATAGTAGATCTTCTCTGTGCTCATTTTATTAGCATGGAGCATCCTATATATTTGTAGGCATGGACACGGATGTCGTACTTTGACATGCATGGACATGAGAAGTCAGACATGGAGTTGTCCAAAATCCAGACACGGAGATACGTCTATATAAGTATATTTTTTTAAACATATGTATATTTGACTCATGAACATGTGAAATAGGTTGTTATTCATATATGAAAGAACCTAATTGTAAAATTGATCTAGATAACAATTAGCTTATGTAAGAAGCAACCATAACATACTCTATTTTATACATCTTTGCATGGTTGTAATTTTCAGCAGTGTTTTAAATATCGGATATCGGTAATAACCGGTCGGCAAAATTATATACCGGATACCGAATACCGGGTGATATATCACGATATGTTACTAAATACCGGTTGATATATCAATAGTCAATACATATAAGACATTATTAAAAGAAGTAAGTTATTATCCAAACATCATATAAAAATATCATTGAAATACCACAATGAACATAGAATATAATAAAACGATGTCTCAAGCAAAAAATAATAATAATTATCTAAATAAGTAACTATATCGCCCGATATATCAGATATTTCATCTCGGATATCGGGCGATATATCGGTCACGTGGCGATATGTTAGCCCATATCGGTCCAAAACGATATCCGGTAAATTTTTGTACTTATCGTATCGTTTTAGATAAAATACTGGTATCTCGGCCGATATACCAGTATATCGGCGCCGATATTTAAAATAATGATTTTCAGACAGATGACACGTGTTGTGTCTACTTGGCGGACACACCAATTTTTTTGTTTGGAGAAGTGTCTTAGTCTTACATATCATAGGGAAAAACTTTTATATCCACCTGTTGATGTGAATGAAAAAGTATATATTTGGATTGACACTAATATTAGCCAAGCTGGAATTAAATGTTCAATTTCTTGGCCTAGTAATGACCACAACACTTGAATCAACAATTTTTGGTGAGAGGTGGTCACATCTGATTTTGCCTGGCCAAATGATGTAACCAAGGAATACTAGGCTTTAATATGGAAACTAGTTGGGGCTTAAAGCTGAAAAGTAAGATTTGGGTTAAGTTTTAGCGTGTGTCGATGGGGAAAATGCCAAGACTCAAACTAAAGATTTTATGGTCTAAATATGTGTGTAAGATAGAATTTGTTGTGGGATCAAAGGGGCATCATAAATTAAATACAGCAATTACAACAACAACAATAAGAATAATAATGGGTGGGGGGATTGAACTTGAATTCCAGCAAATATTGAATGCAAAAAGTCAGTGACAAGTCCGGTTATTAAAATAAAGAGATTAAAGGCATGGAAGGAGGAAAAAAGCATGAGTAATGTGAGAAACACACCTTTTCCAAGAAAATTGTTTCTATTACTCCACTAAGATTGAAATTAAAGTACATTTACTTTGTCTTATCCCCAAAAATAAATTTAAGTACATTTAGCTCGTCCCTACCATGAATTTTGAAGGCCGCATTGTTTTTGGAGTATTGAAAATTGCCATTACAAGAATCTTCAAATTTTATTCACTTTCCAACTATAAAGAAACAAATATTTGAGGGAATGTTTCCCATGTTGGCCATATATAAGAGCTTTCATCCTTATATGAATACCTTATTTTTCTTGAAGGCTCCGGGTCCCCTTTGTCATTTGATCCAGAACATGCATGGTACTTCTCTTTGAACTCCATGGAATCTGGAAAGCAAGTTATGGCTGCAGTGAACTTGTTATCCATTTCACGCAAAGTTTTCTTTTATCATTTTTGTGCCATTGGTAGTTACCAAAGTTTGATACAAAGTATTACCGCATGACAAGTGAGATTCAGAAGCGATGCTCTTGAATTCTATTCTTTGTTTGGCTGTAGTGCTTACAGAACTCCACAACTCACAGTCCACGACCCAACGCAGAAAAGAAAATTTAACCACTATCCACCTTCACCAAAATTTTGAAGGAACAGAAAACATAGAAATTTCTACCATCCCTTGCCGCTACTTGAAATGGTGTAACCATGCTAACCTTCTTCCAAGGTAGGTTGTTCATTCTTGTTAATTTTCTTTCGACCTCCGTCATCTTGTTTCAGGTCTGTATCACACGTTTAAATTATTAAATAGTTCTTAGTTGGTAAATTGTTACCTCATCTACAGCAAAACCAATTATCCTTAATCCTTTCTCTCCATTGCTTGCTGCTAAGTCTGTATCCTCATTTATATTGACATTTAGAATCGTTAGCAGTGAACATATTTTGTTGGGTACTATGTCTTTAACCATTTCTCATGGAACATCTGCGATGGTTGTCTTCCTTTATTGGTCTGACCTAACTTGTAAATTTACAAAAAACAAGATTCACCGGAAAAAAAACAGTGCATTATGTAGTTATGTTGTCTTTCCCACTCTCCTTTTTGGGACAATATTTGTTGCCCTTGTAAACATTATATAGTCCGACCTCTCACATATTTAACAGGTCTTCTGGAAAGCTCTTAGGGTGCTGCATGAGCCTTCATCTCTCTCAATTCTTAACTAGTAATTTACTTGAACTTTATGTTATTTATGAGTTAGAAGCCCTTATTAGTGGTTAAACCATGATTAATCTGTTTGGAACCCATTCACTTAATCAAGCAAGTTTCTTGTTGAGAGCTCTTAGGGGGCTGCATGAGTCTTCATTTCTCCTAGTTCTTATCTAGTAATTTACCTAAACTTGACATATGTTTTTATGAGTTAGAAGCCTTTATCAGTGGATAAACATGGTTAATCTATTTTGAACACATTAAATTTAATCATGCAAAATACTTGTTAATGTTGAAAAATTTGAAAGTTATGCGATCTACTGGTTTTGGAACCACAAATGGATTAGATTAACCAGTTTTTGCAACCATTCTATCATGACTAATATCTATGATTTTCTACTGTCTGAAAAGTTTATTATTGGTATACTTTTACTTGTAGTAGTTCAAATGGCATTTAGTTGGATGCCAATGGCAGCTCAAAGTGCATTAACGTTGCTGTTATATATATTTGTTTGTTGGGGTTCTACTGTTAGTAATTTGGACTTAAGACTATGTTTATAATTACAGTGTGCTCGCACCAATCCTTAACATGCCAATATCGGAATCCAAGAGACAGAGAGTGCTGGTTGCGTCTTGTATATTATATGCAGAGGTTTGTTAGTTCTATCTTCTCCATGCTGCCAGCCTTAACTGTTAACACTATCTTTTTATCTTATAAATTCTATAATACAATATTCAGCCAGTACAATTAATATGATCATACACCTCTTTTTCAAGTTGCTAATAATCTGCATTGTCATCTCAATTATCTTGTAGCAGCTTGTACTGACTAGTCAGATGAGTTTGCTCATTCTCTAATGAAGTATGAAATGAATACAAAGATTGGAAATGATATAGAACTTATCTTTAAATGCTAATTCATCATAAACTTGTGCCGGCCATCCTAATGTTTACATTGGTTGTGAATTGCATTTTCCATTCCCTTTTTCTAGTTTCTAATTGAGGGAGAAAAGTTGTCATTCTTTTTGATAGAAGTTATTAAAGGAAAATTCATCTTTTGATATTATTTACATTAAGCTGTGTCCAGTTTGAAAAATTTGACCAGCTCACCATAATATATTGTTTCATGGTTGCTGATTGATTACGTAAAAACTGTACAAATATATGTAGATGTACAAAACTAGAGCAGGCCATCCTTCCTATGAACCCCAACGAGCTCCTCTCAAAATATCCAAACCTTTTAGATAAACACTTCTCTCTGCTTGGAAAGATCAAATCCATTGCCCTTTCTTACGTTCAAGTTCATTAAAATTGGCCATTCTTCACATGAAAATACATCCACTGATAGACAGAAGCGGTGAATAACTCGCGGGAGATAGATAATAGAAACAAGAATGTATGAATCATGCTTGCTGTCTTTGGCAGTTCAAGTAAAGATACTTCAGGCCCTGTTTGTTTGTGGGTAATAACCTGCAAGAGTCCCTTTTTCTCGAAAGAAGAGGTTCAAGGGGGTTGGAAGTACTTTGATGAATCCTACGCGACACATCGGAAACATTGGTGACAGTGATCGAAAACTCGGCCGAGTCGGATACGACTCGGCCGAGTCGTATCCGACTCGGCCCCCTCCGGTACAACTCGGAGGCCCGAGTCAACAGAGGATCGCCGAGTCGGCCCGGATCGGGTCCGACTCGGACCCGACTCGGGCGACTCGGCGCCCGTGACTCCTCCCTTAAAAACGCGCTGAGGGAGAGAGAGAGAGATCAGATCTGATCTCTCTCTCTCTCGCGCTCGCCGTCCCCCCCGCGACGCCCTCGCCGTCCCCCCGCGTCGCAGTAGCCGTGCCGTCGCTGTCGCCGTCCGTCTACAGGTAAGTTCTCCCCTCTCTCCCTCTCAGTCTCTCTCTCCCTCTCTCTGTGCCTCTCTCTCCCTCTCTTTCTCTGTCTCACTCCCCCGCAG
This sequence comes from Agave tequilana, assembly GCA_038442645.1. Taxonomy (NCBI): domain Eukaryota; kingdom Viridiplantae; phylum Streptophyta; class Magnoliopsida; order Asparagales; family Asparagaceae; genus Agave; species Agave tequilana. Next base: position 13,484 of record JAVJIF010014136.1, on the reverse strand, counting down.
CTGCGCGCGCTCTCGCTCTCCTCTCTCTCTCCCCCTCTCCGCAGCGACTCTCTCCCGGCTCTCTCTCCGCAGCGACCCGCAGCGACTCTCTCTCTCTCTGTCAGACTCTCTCTCTCTCTCTCCCTCTGTATCTCTCTCACTCTGTATCTCTCTCTCTTTGTCGGACTCTCTCTCTGTCGGATTCTCTCTCTCTCTCTGTATCTCTCTCTCTCTGTCTCTCTCTCTCTCCCCTCTCCCTCTCAGTCTCTCTCCCCCTCTGTCTCTCTCTCTCTCCCTCTCCCTGTCAGTCTCTCTCTGTCTCTCTCTCTCTCTGTCCCTCTCTCTCTCTCCGTCTCTCTCTCCCCTCCACTGTGTTCCCCTCTCTCTCCTCTGTCTCCGTCTCTCCCCCTCTGTTCCTCTCTCTCTCTAATTAATTTGCATTTAATGTCATTTAATTTAGTTTAGTTTAGGTAAAATTAATTTAACTTAATTTAGGTTAATTTAATCTAATAAAGTTTTGTAATTAAGTTAGGTAATTTAATAATTTTATTGAAGTTAGGTAATTAAGTTAGTGTAGGTTAATCTAGTATAAACTAGTTTAGTTAATTTAATGTAGTTTCATTTAATGAATTTAATTTAATTTAAATTAGTTTAGTTAACTTAATTTAGGTTAATTTAATTTAATAAAGTTTTGTAATTAAGTTAGGTAATTTAATAATTTTATTGAAGTTAGGTAATTAAGTTAGTGTTGCTTAATCTAGTATAAACTAGTTTAGTTTAATTTAATGTAGTTTCATTTAATTGAGTTTAGCATTGAATATCGAGGTTTTGGGTATTATCACCATGGAGCTGATATTGCACAACCCCTACCGCCATATTACTCTGATAGTGGATCCTCGGCCAATCATCTCAGCCTACAGGATCTCACTCACAAACATATCATTATCCTTATGGAAACTATATGCCTGGTTTCTATACTTATCGCGGGCCAGATGATAATGATGATTTGGAGCCTCCTCGTAATTCAATGTGGAAATGACTATATTAGCAGGTACTTATGAATTATTTTGTGCAATTTACTATATTATGCATGTATTTTGATATTTTTCTACCGACGACGCTTGTATTTATGCTTTCACGTTATGTTTTGAGTGTTAGGTGATATGTTTTGAATATGTGATGCATGAATTTAGATGTTTACATTTTTTTATGATTTGTCATGATTTTTTCATAATTTTTTTGGCGCTCTATGTAGCGTTTTTTGCGTATCGCCCGAGTCCGATCCGAGTCGCCGAGACCGATCCGTCTCGGTGCGGCCGAGTCGGCGGCCGAGACCGAGACTTTGAACCATGTTCTCTACACAAGATGAGAACCAACATAACAATCCTCAAATAAATATTACAGGCTCTAAGGGTGAGAAGATTAGAGAAAAGAATACCTTTGGCACAAGATCTAGATGCAAATGGAACCTCAAGAATGAGTGTAGATGTAGATTGCTAAGAGAGCAGAAGAGATTTGATTGAGAGTAGAGTGTAGATGAAGATTTTATAGAAACTCAATCAAGAAACCTTAATTCTTAGTTTCTCTCTTTTGAATGTTGAAATAAGATATATAAGTAAATTCTCTAAAACTGTTTCAATAGTTGGTTCAATAGTTGTGAGATGAATACCCAAACTCCTATTTATACGTAAGTATAAAAATCGATAAGACATTGTTTCGATAAGACATTGGTAGTGTCCACGAGTTGTTTTGAGTTGATCGAAAACTGCTAAAAAGTTGTACTATCATGCAAATCCCTATTGAAATATAATTTAATCAATTTTTAAACATGTTTATAGGGCTTCTAAATTTGGTCAAACAAATCCAAAGCTCATCAAATATGGAAGAATGATGCAATTGATCGTAAACTAAAATAGGCCAAATGAGATTTTCATATTCATATGAATTCCTACATGCCAATTAGAGATTCAAATCTATTTCTCACCTTACAAATATTTTTCAAAGATTTTGCAATGCTTGTTCCAATGCTCTACTTGGGTATTGCTTTGAGTGCTTGATTCTTGCTAGGTTTGCTTGACTTACTCTAGCTTCACATGATATAGCTTTAAGTTTTTGTTTCTCGAGCTAGGCTTGTCAACCATCTCCTCTTGATTTTGCATGTTGGCTCAGTCCATCCAACCTCCATCAACGTGCCCTAATCTGTATCAAAACACATAATCTAGGACAATAGGATGTTAGCACAAATTACTTAATTAGTTAGTCATTATCATCAAATATCATAAGCATAACAGAATAATCAATTAACAAATAGAAGAACAAAAAGTAATTGCAAAACAGTATTATCGGACCCAAAATTGGACCAGAATCTAGATACCTGCCAACATATTAATATGCACCGCACATGCCGGCTCATAACAATGGCTGCATAATGGACGCATATGCCCATTTTTATGCACATGGTTGGCTCATATACATATGGTGGTCCACGTACCATAGTTTGAACTTTGATATAGTATTTCATATTATAAAGGTAATAGATAATAGGATTATCTCTATCCAAATTTTAATACAGCCACGTCCATAATACAAGTTACCTAGGATCAATTTAAACTTTGAGTGTAGTCAGACTCAAAAGCTAGGTTGAGATCATCTCATGGTTCTAGATATCGGCCAATATGGCCGATATATCAGTGCTCGAACCCATACCGACACAATTGATGAAAATAACCTGCAGGTTATGAAAAGAATGTTTTTCATGATTCATGCTATATAAAATTATAAGTTATGATTTGGTTAAAATTATACTTAGAATTGATTTTGCAAATTCCTGATGTTATTTTATTGCATTGTGTGTATATCTCTTATAATTGAATACTTTTCATACATGTTACATATTTCATCAGCAGACAGCAAACCAAACTTTATAATTATTACCTTAAGTTATATATATATATATATGTCTGATATGGACAACTAATATATCCTGATATATTGCTCGATATCTGCTATCTGATATGAAGTCTCAACTAAATTTAGTACCCATTAAACATCTAACTTTTTTCATATATTAATGTAAAGTATGATTTATACCCCACACACATTTTTGCACAAAAGGCACACACCAATGCTGAAACTTCCCATTCACTCATAAAAGTAAGGCTCAACACATTTGCCGCCTCATATTCGCCACCGAAATTTGGTCCTATTGAAATTTCAAACGGAGAACAAGTGGGAAATTACTCACTTTGGGCCTTGGTTTGTGCTGTTGACAACTCGTTAACTCCCACACTTCGGAATGAACAAGATGTTTGTGGTAAAGTTTGTGTGCATTTATATCATGGATGTTTTTGTTTGTAAATTTTATTTTAAAATTGTAACAAGCTTGATGATCAATCTAGGCTAAAACATATTGTGGTAACTAAATAAATTCTAGCTATTGATATAGAAAACAATTAATGAAGAGGACAAATGCAATTAGAATCAGTATCGAGAAAAATTAAAAAAGAGAGGATAAATGCAAATTTTATTTTAGTTTCTATTATTTTATCAATATAGATTTAAAGCTTGAAACATGTGGAATTATCTGAAACTCAAAATGGTACCTCCGAAGGTGAGTTTTCAAACCTTTCTCTGACCATTGCAACTATGAGTCATGATCATCTTTTGTTTGGTTACATCTTTGCAAATATGTTTTTGCAACTTCAGAAGTCATACTGTGGTGGATAAAAACTGACTTACCGTGAATCGAACCCACCACAAGCGATTTGAGACGCTTCCCAGATGGTACCTGTCTGAGCACACACAAGAAAAAATACCTTTCAAGTTAGGAGCACCGATGTGGTGCCGGCCTATGACCCTCGGATGTGAGAATCAATAGGTGGAATGGAAAGACCGATAGAGGACAACTGTTGGGTAGTGGATGGTGGTGCCCTCAGAAGACAACTGCGGACGTGGTAGGAAGAACTGACAGAGGATAACTGCCGGTGTGGTGGATGGAAGGACCACGCAGAGGACAACTGCGGGTGTGTTGGTGCACTAGTAGAGAGAACTACCTGGGGTGGTATAGTGTGTGTGCTCGGGTTAGGGAAGCCATTTCTTTCTCCTAGGAGAAGAAAGATTATATATACCTAACGCGGATGCTGGCGTGTAGGCGGAATTGGGGAACTGCTGTTACTGCACGATCTGCTGCCAGATTTGTTGTAACAACCGTGATTATTGGTGTTGGTCGGTTAGGATTGCATGCCGAGGAATCTGACACTGTCCATAATTGCTCGCACTAATAGGGGCATTACACGTCATGAACATGGAGGGAGTTGCATAGGTATCGTCGGAGATATAGATGATCTGTTTGTTTGTTGGAGCTTTCGGTTTGGAGCGATTTTCGGGATGGGGAAGACCTCAGGGGGTAAAGACCCAGATAGGTGGGGACTTTGGAGTGGTAAAGCATCAGAGAGGTAGAGGTCTCGGAATGGTGGATGCGATTTCGGATCGGGGGTTTCTTCGGGACAGAGGGTAGCTCTGAGATGACCCGGAGTGGTGGATGTTCCAGGATGGACTCTGGGAGTTGGGGGAAACACCTGATAGCCTGAACATGTGTCATCATCCTGGTGCGGGTTAACTTTTGACCACTACAGGTGCCCCCGCTTCCCCACTTGTTGGAGTCTGTGAAAGAAAAGTCGAGAAAGAAAAGATACTCGGATGAATTATCAATGCTTCAAAACTTATATGATGCTTGCAGACAGAGCAGTGTGCGGTGAATCTTTTCGGATCATTGCGGAACTTCTGGAATTAATTGTGAGTTGCATAGCTGGTTGCCAGTTGTCACATCGGGTGGGTGGATCTCTCAAAAAGGTGTGTCCGCGTCTCTTCGAATTCCGACGTCATTATGACTGGGATAGTAGGGTTTTATGGTTTGACAACGACAACTAATCTTCTGCTTTTACTGTTGATCGAAAATCTCGAGTTGTGGCTGACTTTTCATGGATCAGAAATTTGAATTGTCGGCGATTTAACTTCTCATCCATCTATAAAAAGGGGGAGATTTGTGGGGTGGGGGGTGGGGGTCATCTTGAGTTTTAAAAAAAACCATGCTTTGAAACCTCAATTTCTTCTTTCCTTGTTGCGCCGACATGTCATCCTCCTTTTTATCAGATGAAGGAAAAAGAGAGGGAGGAGGATGAGTAAATGATCATGTTCTCTCTTCTAGGGAGTCTGAAAGGTGCGTCATATTAATTGCCGTGAAGGGGTTATGGTGCATTAGTTGCTGTGATAGGGTGTCGTCACCGGAGGGGATGTGCAGGACGGACGGATTTTCAGTTTACCCAAACGAGGGACGCTGGCTTTTCCCTTAGTGGGCTGGAGTCCCTCGGCTGATGATCTGGAGTCCCTCGGTTTGGTAGTACTAGTAGTACTTCTCCTGGGCAGTATCAGGGTGCAGATGTGATTTTATCACTGTCTTGCATGTCTTGATGGAGTCTGTCTTGTCGGACACCATTCGTGCCCTCCCGGAGGTAGGGTGGAAACAAACCGAATAATTAACAAATAGTTCGTTAATTATTCGTCCAGTTATTCGATCGGATTCGATTCGACTGCTCATTTAAACGTAAACAAATACTTTTTACTATTCGCAATTTAAACGAATCAAATCTGAGTCAAGTATTCAATTTGTTAGTTTGTTGAACTATTCATTTAATACATATGTACTTAACACTTATAAAATATAATATTACATAGATATTCTTGCATTTGGCCTCATGATATTTTGTAATTATTCAATTTTAAAAAGTCTTATGTAAAATATTTATGTGAAGCTGAAAAATTAGGCACAAGTCTAAACCTAAATCTAATTCAAACGATTTCATTTAGTCCTTTCTCTCCCGTACGAGATGTGTGATTCTCAAATATAATTACACTATTGTCAATAAAACTGAAGTAAATAAAAAATTTCTTAGTTAAATAATTTTCAAACTATTCAAATATTAAATACACAAATGCAAGAATATTTTAATATTCGAGAAAAATTCGAATTCGATTCGGATTCGAAGGAGGGAATTCGAATTCGGACGTTAATGATTCAAATTTGTATTCAAATTCAAAGATTTTAAACCAAATCAAATACGAACACGTTAGTATTCGATTCGAATTTGGTTCGATTCCACCTTACTCGGAGGGCTTCCTGAGAGTCCTCATCCTTTTCTCAATGCAAGGGGGACCGTGGCATTGGTATGGCTGCCTTGGAGAGACATGGAGCTGGCGGCATAAGATTGCCTGTTTAGGAGCCATGGCATAGATGAAGATGGACGACTGCTTCTGGAAGGCATTTTCTGATGAGCAAATCTTTGTTGTTCAACATTAGGGGCCTGAAAATGGTGGAGCGTCTGGACTTGGATCTGTTGTATTTTTTTTCAAAAATGTACACACAGAGATGTAAAAGGATTTGTATTACTCTTGTCAGATGTAATCAAATAAATATAATAGAATGATATTCTGGATGAAATATTCTGGAAATGGAAATATTTAATGCTTAGATCTTGCCCGACTTGTTTTTACCATTTGCTTTTGAAATTGGCATGATCATGCCTCTTCGTAGTGCTGATCTCTACATCCGGTATGGTTGGTTAGATATGTAGTGGTTTGTCGAATTTACGCTGTTGTTTTCGAGTGGGAGAGATCCCATTAGCGGTACCTGCAAATTTTCTGCCTTCGAGTAGGGAAATCCCAGCAGCGGAGTTGGATTCGTTGTCGTCTCCGAGTGGGGGACATCGCATCAACGGAGTAGCGAATTTTGATTGTGAATTTTGTTTGGACTTCGAGTGGGAAAAATCTCATAACGGAGCGTTTCGACTGCTCGTAGGCTAATCGAGAGGGATCCCGTAGGCCGGCGCTTGTGTTGCCGTTTTGCGAAGGGAAAATCTCATCTGCGAGACGTGTAAGCATTTGGCTTCTGAGTGAGAAAAATTTCAACAGCGGAATAAGGAATCCAAGTGAGAAAAATCCCACAACTGAGGGTTTCGACTGCCCGTAGGTTAATCGAGAGGGAGCTCGTAGGGTAGCGCTTGCGTTGCCATCTCCGAGTGCGGGAAATCCCATTAACGGGGCGTGCAAACGTTTGACATCTGAGTGGGGGAAATTCCAGCAGCAGGAAGAGTGCGGGAAAACTTATAGCGAAGGATTTTGACTATCTGTAGGCTAATCAAGATGGAGCCCGTAGGCTGGCGCTTGCGTTGCTGTGTCCGAGCGGGAAAAATCCCATCAGCGAAATGTTTAAGCAAGGAACTTCGAGCGGGAAAAATCCCAATCGTGGAGTTGGGTTCCCAGTCGTCTTCGAGTGGGAGAATCTCATCAGCAGAGTGACAAACTTGGTAGGACTGTAATGATTAGGGGCAAAAATATAATTTTATTTGATAATTGAAATAAAACAAATAGAATATAATCAAAATACAAGAGGGACCTTATGATGGAGGTACTATCCTGTTTTTATTGGAGAAGCGGGATCACTCAATTGTTTTGTATTGGGTAATCATGTGTTGCGGTTGGGCAGATGACAAAGCGTTCAGCTGTCCTGATTCGGAGGTTGCTTCAGGTATAAGGACGTATTCTTTGAGAAACCCCTGATGATGAGCTCTTACAGGTATTTTCGGAGGCTCCAATAGTGGATGGTCTTGTGTCCTTTGCTGTCGTGATAGGAACAATACTCTTCTACTCCAGGAGATGTAGGATCGTACCAGACTGGTTTCGAACGCCTGACCTATGGTTGGTATTTGATAGCGTTGAAGACCAAATTGATGGGGAGCTTAAGTGGAGTGAACTGCTGTGTAGGCTTGAAGGCTCAGAGCGAATTTGGTGAAAGAAACAACGCCTGTCTCTTTAGGGGGTTACCCCCGATTCGGGTTTTTGGCTCCGGTAATAGCTTCATACTGCGATTTTGACTTTTCTCCGTTGTCACCGTGTTTGGCGGAGTGGTTGGCAAGGCTCTTTATCGCTTCCTCCAAGTGGATGTAGGACTGAGCTCGGGATAGAACCTTGCTTATCTGAGTGATATCGTGCTTAGTAGATGCTTGTATAGGGAGTGAGAAACTTACAGCCCGCTGATGAATGCGAGTGCAGAGACATTCTCACCATAGTTGGGAACTTTGACCAGCTGGCTTTGGAAGTAACCTATGTAGGACTTGAGGTTGTCGCCTAGCCTCATTTTGACAGTGAGGTGGTGGTGTTATTCTTCTTGGTCACCCGGCGAGAGGCGTACTGAGTGAAGAACGCTTCAGTTATTTACTCGAAGTTGTGGAGAGAATGTGGCGGAGAGAGTAGAACCAATCCGAGGATACATCTTTCAGACTAGACTGATGTAGGCACATGAGCGAATCATTGCGGGAGTAGACTACCATCTTATTCTGAAAATGTCTGATGTGTTGAACCGAGTCACACGTTCTAGTATAGTAGTTAAAAGTTGGAGTTGCGAACTTCGGAAACTTGTACTCCAAGATCTCTTTGTAGAAGGGAGTTGGAGACGCGGGCAACGACGTGTTTTAGTCCGCCTCAGAGTTGCAGTTTAGCCTCCTTGATCTGGCTTTGGATCAACTCGTCGAGGGCTCAGATGTCGGGAGATTCTTTGATTCTTCTCCAAGTCTGGCGGTGATAAGCTTTTGTTCAGAAACAAGGCGAATCAATCTCGTTGTCGGAATAGTTTTCCGTGGAGGGGGGATGTGTAACGCCTAGGATTTTCATCAACGGGACATTGAAATGATGAAGCAGAAGATGTATAAATTTTGGAGAAAATTGAGCATGAAATATCAAATATAATGGATAAGGAATCAAATCGTTTATAAAATGGGTACCTGATAGACAACATATATAAATATAAATATATCAGACATGATAATATAAAAGACTGTAAAATCTTAAAGAATATAAATCCCACTCAGGTAAATGTCCAATCTCAATATACAATGAACTTCATCACCGGGATATAAGTAGTCTCTAAAACATGAAAGCCCAAAATAGTGATAACGAGATACAATGAATACAACTAAAATGGAACTGGCCCTCGACCTCTTAAAAATATATGAAGATACATCAAATGGTAAGGCCCATAGTAAGCAACTCTAAACAATACTTAAGGATGAGCTCCCCTTTCAGAATGAGGCTCTCCAACTGAAGCTTCTCTCCATGCACCAAAAGTACTACCTAAAAAATGATTCAACAGGCATCAAACGCTAGCAAGTCTACCCCAAAAGTGTGCCTTCCAACCATGAACCTGAGGCTGACTCAGTGCTAGGTCGGGGAACGAAAGATATAAACATGTATATGTATAAAACAAGTAATAAGTAGTAGTATAGTAGCAGACGTAATATGTGATTAAAGTGGTGGATAACTATAATAAATGGTTCGTGCATGGTACGTGATACACTACTAGTCACTAATAATAATAAAATTCATTTAGTGAATTGAACTCCATGTACAAATTTGAAACTCTATAAGAATAATACGCTATTCCAATCATTTCACACACCACTAATACTCCATCACTTTCTCAACCACATACATGCTCATATGCATATCGATGTCACACAATTAAGTTCATAATATTCCCGGTGCATACACAACATGGGGATCAATTCATAGGAAAGACATACACACATGGGGATCATAATATAGGGAATCAATTGATCACTTGCTTGAATTTAAGCATTTCTAACTACTAAAATCATATTTTTATTCACCACAATTCTAAATTTTATAAAAATCACATTTTTATGCATGCCAACTAATCCAAAGTTATGTGGGTGCAAGCTACCAATCTAGAGATGAACATATAATTAACTTGATTTTAAACATGCTAACAAACAAAAAGAAATCATGTTTTTTTTCCTCATGTTTCTAGATCTCATAAAAATTATATTTTTTCTATGTAAAATACTTCAAACTTATATGGGGCCAAGATCTCAATCAAAAGATGGACATATAATTAAATTACATGATTTTAAACATACTAGTGAATTAAAAATCATATTTTTAGGCATGAGGGACATCCTAAGCATTAAAGTCATAGAGAGAAGCAAGCAAGAGAGGTAAACTTGCCTCAGAAATGTAGATAAAGAAGATGAGATTGCATGAAGAATGAACTCCTCATCACCAAGCCAAGCACCACCATCGAGGCTCCACCACTCCAAGGTCTGCTCTTTCATGCCTACGGACATGGTTGGCCACCAGAGAAAAAGGGAGAGAAGAGAAAGGAAATAAGGTTTTGCAAATGAAAACACACATAATCTCTCAGCTCTCATATATATTTTATATATATATATATCAATAGGTTAATGGGTTTCAAACACTCTTATTGGGTCTAAACCCAAGGCCCAAAAGTGAATCCAATCCATTAAGCATAATATCTCATATGAGAGAAAAAAGTCTAACTTGTCTCATCTTAATAGTGTTTTGTTTTTAAAAAAAAACTTATTGAAAGCTGCCCAGTCGACTTATACACCAGGGTAGTCGACTCATAAAACAATAAACATGCATACTAGTCGACTAATAGCTCAGATCTGTCGACTGATGGATCAAAATAGAAACTTTCATGCAGACTAGTCGACTAATAACTAGGTTAGTCGACTATCTAATTAGATATTCTCATACTAGTTACGAGTACACACAGATCAGTCGACTAGTACTTTAGTCTAGTCGACTAATCCTCAAACAGAAACTCTGTGTTAGCAGACTGTCGAGTAATCCGCTTAACAGAGACCAATATGATCCAATAACACAAAGTAGTCGACTTATTCCTTCTATAAGTCGACTAATCTGGCAAATATAGTTGCTAGATTTGTTTTTGAATAAATTTTAAATATTTAAACCTTTTAACTCTTTTTAATAGTTATGTTTTCAAATTTGAAATGTTGATAACTTCCAATAGTAAAAAAAACTGGACATATTAAAACATGCATAAATGGTAATGTAGATTAGTTTACAAAATTTTAGGGTGTTACAATATGTCAGTCTGGGCCGCCTCGGATTTGTGATGGACCCATCAGTCTGATCTCTAATTTTAGGCTCGCTTTCCAGCCGCGTTTGCTCCTGGCTCTCTCTGGAGGGTGGCGATCTGCGCCTGTAGCTGATTGTTGTATTTCAGCACTTCCTGCTCATGGACGGCTCTTTTGTGGTCAAGGGCTGCTTGCTCCCAATCACGACCTGACTGGGCTTGATGCTCCTTCATTTGTTCCTTCACGTCAAGTATTTGAAGGATTTGGCCTTCGAACAACGGCGTTGGTCGGACGCTGGCGACTGCCTCCTGAGGTGAGGAGCCAGTGTCTTCGGTAGCATGCTGTTGGTTGACGGCATGTGGGGAGACCGTGCCACCGACGATACTGTTGGTCTTGCCTTTTGATGGGACATCATTGTGGGTGATGATTTGCTTTCTCGGGGCCATCAACATCAGGGGAGAGGCTTTTTGTGGAAGGTTTTGGATCGGATGGGGGAGAGATCTTGAGTAGGACTCAGTCTCTCAACAAAAGTACCAGTTTATGGTATATAAAAACTGGCTTACCATGGATCGAACCCACCCACCACAAGCGATTTGAGCGCTCCATGGATGGTACATGTCTGAGCACACACAGGAAAAAACACATTTCAGGTTAGGAACAACGATGTGTTACATGATTCAAATCGCGGTCTCGGCCGCCGACTCGACGGGTGTCGTTCCACATTGGTCGCGGCCCTGACTAGGGCGAGACGCTAAACATTACATAGAGGGCTCAAATTTTTTTTGAAAAAATGACGACAAATCTTTAAAACTGTAGACATCAAAATAATGCATAACATGTCCAAAATATATCACCTAGCACACTAAACATGAAGATAATGTATAAATACATGCGTTGCGGTATTAAAATATCAAAATAATGCATAATTTAGTAAATTATATGAAATTAATGAAATTTAAATTAACTACTTTTTTTCACAAAAGTAAACATTAAGTCTACCTTTCTAGTACAAATTTAAATTAGATGAAATTATTTATATGAAAATGTGTTCGACTCGACGCCGAATTGGTCTTGACTCGGTTGAGTCAGCCTCGACTCGGGGCCGACTCGGCTCGACTCGGTGACTCGGCCGAGTTGGCCCCGAGTCAAGCAAAATAATATAATATGTTGACTTGTGGACCGGTCTTGGAACAAAAGTCGTTCCGGTTCCGACTCGGCCGAGTCGAAACCGGAATGACTGAGTTTTTGAACCTTGGTGTGATCGATTTAGACCCTCAGGCATGAGAATCAATAGGTGGAATGAAAGACCGGCAGAGGGCAACTGTCGGAGTAGTGGATAGAGGTGCCGTGCTGAGGACAACCGCGGGCGTGGTAGGAAGGACTGACAGAAGATAATTGTCGGTGTGGTGGATGGAAGGACCGTGCAAAGAAAAACTGCGGCTGCGCGTGTTGGTGCACTAGCAGAGGAGAATTGTCTGGAGTGTGTGGTGTGTGCGCTCGGGAGGGGAGCCATCCCTTTTCTCTTAGGAGAATGATTATATATACCTGACATGGATGCTGACGTGGAGGAGGAATTGAGGGATTGCTATTGCACGACCTGCACGTGTCAGATTTGTTGTAATGATCATGATTATTGGTGCTGGTCGGTTAGGATTGCATGTCGAGGAATCTGTTACTGTCCATAACTGCCTGCGCTAATAGGGACGTTACACGTTATGAACGTGGGGGATGAAAGAGTTGATAAGTATCGGCGGAGATCATGGACGATCTGTTTGTTGGAGCTTTTGGTTCGGAGCAGGGACCTTCAGGATGAGGAAGACCTCAGAGTGGTAAATACCCATAGGAGTGGGGACTTTGGAGTGGTAAAGACCTCAGAAAAGTAGATGCCTCGGAATGGTAGAATGCGGTTCCGGATCGGGGATGTCTTCGGGACGGAGGGTAGCTTTTGGATGGCCAGGAGTGACGGAGGCTCCGAGATGGACTCTGTGAGCTGTGGATCTCTTAGGGGAAGCACCTGGTAGCTAGAACACATGTCATCATCTTGAGCGGGTCTAATTTTTGACCACCACACATACCGGGACAGAGTTACATTCATGCAATTGGGAAGCATCTTCCCTAGTTTCCCCATATCTTAAATGAACTTAGTAATAAAGAAAGGAGATAAGGGGTTGATTTGTGGAGCTATATCCATCCGGGAGGCATGATTCTAAGCCAAAATACTGAAAACTACCTACAGTTGCATGTAAAATTATTCACTTTAATCTATTCATTACAGTAATTGGTACATATTGCAACCCATTTATATCCCACTTATGCTGGTTCCTAAGAAAGTGTGAAGACCTTACTAAGTAATAGTCGTGGCCATGCCTTAACCTTTCTCTAAATGAAGACACCGCTATGATGAGTTGGACTATAGCCACCATTCAATAGCCTAGCACCTTCAATAGAATTTTGGTTCAAGATGAACGTCGTGGCAGTATAGAACCTATTTGTGGGTGTTGTTTCAGTCTCCATTTTCTATGTCGAGTGTTT